>CAIGRQ010154844.1:0-12441 GCA_903798375.1 Fraxinus sp. D2006-0159
TAATTTTCACAAGAGATGTTGCTTTAATTAAGTCACTTTTGAATACTATGCTCCCAAATGAGTCTTTTGTACCAAAATTTGAAAAGCAAAACACCAAATTTGCATATGTTATTTATCTCGAAACTTTAGGGCATAAAGGTTAATAACTCAAAACTATAGGAGTTAAAATTAATTAATTCAAAACTTTTAGGGGGCAACATTTAAAAATTTAAAACTTTTGGGGCCAATTAGAACAAAATCAAAAACTTTAAGGGCTTTAATTGCAAAATTCAGAACTTAAATGACCCAAATTAATTAATTTTAAAACTCCAAGGGCTGAATTATTAAAACTCATAACCTTAAGGCCCAATTTGGATGAACTTTAAACTTTAGGGGCTGAAACTTAAAAAATTACATTTTAAAAATACAACCCTAACCCTAATCTGTAATTACAAGCAAGGGCCTAAAGTTATCAAATTTACAACCCAATCTGCCTCCCCCGTCCCCGAAATTCACACAAACCCTTAAAAAAAAAATTCCCATCTTCCTTCTTCATTGGCGACGCCGCCAAGGCTTCATGTGGCCCCTCGCCGCCCAGTAGCGCGAATGTGCTGCTGTTGCAACTACATTGTAGCGCTATTGCCACCGGCGGCGACGACTGCCACTGCGGGTCCAGATTTCAATTTTTTTTAACCAATTTGAAAATCCTTAATGTTAAAACTCGAATTTTGGAAGAAAATCTAGAATATAATACCAAATTTCATATAATAACATGATAGAAGATCCAGTAACCCAAAATTCAAAATTGTTAAAACCTCAATTTCTCAAAGATTCAACAATAGAGTGACTCTGATACCACTTGAAGGAATTGAAAGAATTAAGTTTTCTGCTAAACCTTTTACCAAACTCTAATCATAAGCATGCAAATCCTCCATGTTGAAATCAATGACAGTATTAAAAGCAGAAGCATACCTTGATTCATGTGTCTGATTGCTTGAACGAGTTATGATCTTCCAATTGATACGTAGTCTCCTCATGAATCTTCTCTATGTTGTTGGGGATGCAAAGATATGAAAAATCACGTTCAATTGGAAACCATGACCCATGATATAATAACTGAATATGTAGTTATTATCTTTTGGTTCTTATAAATTGGCCCCTCATCAATTTAAAATAATCGTTCTGGTCTCTACACTTTATTTCCTTGACATTTAGTACTCATTAGTCCAAAATCAATTTTAATAGATCACTTTATTGACTAATATTTAAAAATAGTACCACATATTTTAATATATATACATGTGTGGCCCCATATTTTGAAATTTTCCAACATTTATCGCATCAATTGTTATCTTGTCGACCGATTGCTGTGCGGGCATGCTTGCTCCAGTCTTGATTTATTGATGTTATAGACTGCTTTTTTTGTGGGAATGGATGACTGATGTGTGTGCATTTGAATGCATACATCTTGGTGGCACCACTCACCATTGGTATCGAAAATGTGGGTAGAGTTATGACTGAGTAGATTCTGAGGAACACTATTGAAATTTAAGTAGTTCGACCCTAATAATATCTAGAGTGGGAGTGAATAGGTATTAATGTGGAATTAAAATTATCTTTATAATTAATTAGCAACAAGTCTCTAATTAAAACATTGTTCTAGATTATTAAGCATGCAATTTCAGTTTTTCCTATGTTTAAATACTGCAAATATAGTAAGCAATAAAAAACACAACAATGGTCACGGAGAAACCCCAATTAAGTAAAAACTCCGGGCACTTTGTCAATCAAATATCCACTATAAACAATTCTTTAACTTACAATTTACCAGACTAGATGACAACACATACTATCTGATCTCCTAACTGCAATTCCGATAGCTCTCCTGAATTCTATGCTCAGCACCAATTCTAGCTGCAAATTCCGAAGCTCTCCTCGATTATGCTATCCTGCAGCAACTCCTAACTTTGTGAAATCGTGAATCTCCTGTAGATCCATGAAGAACACCGCGTTCTTTACCAACTGGAACTCTAGTTACTTTTCCTTGATCTTCAACAACTCTGACATATATGAATGAAGAAGCAATTTGGTATTTAGATTGGGAAACTGATGTTTTTAGCCACCAAGAACAGATCTCAATGAATAATAAAGGTTGAAAGTTTCAAGCAATGGAGAGAATATAAAATCACCGTGTTTGCCCAATGTTCAACCTTAGAAAAGATGTTTTGTGGCTTTAGAGTATTTATAGGTAGGTTATAAAACGAATGACCCGGGAAAAAAAAACCTTTAAAAATCGAATTAAAAATTTTCCGGATAACACTATCGCTCGAGCGAGGGCTTAGAGACAGTCGAGCGATAGCTTGTCGCTCGAGCGAAGAAGGGACGACAATCTAGCGACGATGTAAACACATAGGAAGAAGTATATTTTCTATTATCCCTATCCCTACATAGTCCGCATCCACAAAGTCCTTCAATTTCATATTTTTTTTATTAGCACCAAACTTTAGACCTACTTTACTAATCCCCTTTAAATACCTTAATATCCATTTTAAGGCTTCCCAATGCTCAGGACCCGAATTAGACATGTACCTAATAAGAGTACTAACAGTAAAAGCTAAATCCAGTCTAGTGCTAATCATCAAATACATAATAAATCCAATCACATTAGAATATGGAATTTCACTCATGTATTTTATTTCATTTTCTTTGCGGGTAGCCTGATATTTAGATATAAAATGATTACTTAAAGGTCATATAACAAGTTTGCAATTATGCATATTTTCAACACCTTTGAAATATAAGAGGGCTTATGCAAAAACAAATAGAATTTGACCTATCTCTTTAATTTTCATACCTAAGATTTTCTTGGCTCTACCTAGATCTTTCATGTTAAATTCATCATTCAACTTTGTTTTTATCTTACTTATCCACTTAGATGATGAACCAACTAATAGCATATTTATCCATATATAATAATAAAAAACACATAGTCATTATTAGAATCAGCATACTGAAAATACAGGGAATGTTCTAAGTTACTCCTTTGAAACCCTATAGTAAATACAAAAGAATTAAATTTTTTATACCATTGTCTAGATGATTGATTTAGGTCATATAAAGATCTTTTTAAAAGGGTTAATTTCACAAACAGTCACTAAACTTACCTAAAAATTATAAAACGGTCACTGAAGTTTAAAACTTGCAGAAACGATTATTGAAGTTTCATGCGCTTTCACAAATGGTCACAGGGATTTTAATTTGTTTCACACATGGTCACAAAAGGACCATTTGATTTTAATTCAAACTTAAAGGACTAAAACACGTGGACATAGAACCTTGATTACCTCAAGTGCAAATTTTTGAGTAAAAATATGATTTTAATTCAAATTTAAAGAAATATATTTATATCTTATACGTATATAGCCGGAACGAGAATTAAAATATCACTTTTACAATTTTTATCTAATTTACTCCAAAGGTGGCACTTAATAGCAAGAGATTTGCACTTGAAGTGGTCAAGCTTCTATGTCTACGTGTTTTGGTCCTTTAAGTTTGAATTAAATCATAACGGTCCTTCAGTTACTATTTTTGAAATAAATTAAAATTTCACTGACCGTTTGTGAAAGCGCATGAAACTTCAGTGACCGTTTCTGTAAGTTTTAAACTTTAATGATCGTTTTGTAATCTTTAGTTAAGTTCAGTGACCGTTTGTAAAATTAACCCCTTTTTAAAAAGCACACATATCAGGTTTTAGTTTATTTTTAAAACAATTTGATTGATTCATAAAGATTTTCTCATCAAGTTTATGGATGGTAAAAAAAATCCGACAAACTCGATACCCGCGGGGCCCTCCCCGAACAAGGCATGGATTATTCGCTTAATCAGGTATTCCAGTCGGGGACGAGGCAAGAAACTTCATCCCTACCCCACCCTATTTAAATTATTATTATTATTATTTAGTATTCAATTCTTTAAATGAAAAATTTTACGAAATTTCATTAGTTCTAATAGAAAATGGCAACTAAGATTATCTAAAAAAATTATGACAAACAATAAAAGTCTTAATTTACCAAATATATTTGAATAATTTATTTTTTAAAAATGAATTAAAATTATTACCTCACTTTAATGAACGAGGGCAAGTTGTTCAAGTTCCCTGTCAAAATGTGCATCCAATGCAAAGCATGACCCTAATAGTGGATATTGAACAACTGATGAAAACATCTCGCTATAATCAACCCTATCATTTTATGTGTACCTCTTGGCCACTAACCTAACTTTAAATATTAAGGGTTTAGATGCGCTAGTACCCTCCTTAAACTTAAAAAAAAAAAAAAACAAAAAAAAACCCCTTGCAGTCAATTGTAGATTTATTCTTAGGTCTAGTTACTAGTTCCCAAGTTTTATTCTTTTCTTATGAACTCATCTTCTCTTTCATTGTCTTAAACCACTATTTAGATTGTTCACTCTTCATCGCTTCCTCAGAGGTTTTTGGCTCTCTATCAGCTAGCTCCTCGCAGATAGCATGAGCAAAACCTAACTCAAACTCATATCCAAATATTTTAGGTGCTCTCGACTGTCTTCTTTCTCTATCCTTATCTATATTATAATCTGCTAAGGGATTCTATTCTTGAGGATGCTCTTTTATAACTACTTCATCTTTATTCTTCACCTCAGGTTGATGAAGCTGAGTCTCTGCCACTCTAGGAGTAGCAGGGACAGATGTGCTAAGTTTTCATTATTTCACCTTCAACCGATCTCTCTCTTCACTTTGTTGTTCTTCACTCGCAAGTTCAAACACAGTTTAAGGCACGACATTTCACCCTCATTGAATGTGACATCTCTACTTACAATGCTCTTAACCCCCTTTTGGCTTCTATCCTATAACATGTAACTCTTGACACTCTCTTGGTAACCTAAAAACATAGTTTCTAACTTTCGGTTCAAGCTTTCTCTATCTCTGATGACAATGTAACATGGCCAAAAATTTTAAGTATAGAATAATCACTTAGTTTACCATATCATTTTTTATGAAGAGTATCACTATTCAATACAGTAGATGGAGTCAAATTAATTAAATAACAGATAGTCAAAACATCTTCGCCCCAAAATGACTTTGGGACACCAGAACTTTACATCATGCAACGCACTTGTCAAGTATTGTTCTATTCATCATTTTAGCTACCCCATTTTGATGGGGGTGTAAGGAATAGTCTTACACCTTGTTATTCCATTTTCTTTGCACATATTGTTAGATTCAGTGTTACAAAACTCTAGACCATTATCAATTCTCAAAAATTTGATCATCTTACAAGTTTGGTTTTCAATTTGTCTTTTCCAATTATTAAAACTGTGGAAAGTATTAGATTTATCATTTAAAAGATAAACCCACACTTTTCTTGTGTAATCATCAATGATAGACGAGAAATACATATTTTTACCCGAGGTGAGACCACTAATAGGACCCCGCAAGTCTGAATGCACATATTCAAGCATACCTTTAGTTTTGTGAACACTTGTGGAGATGAATCAAATACACAATCATTATCAAAAGCACATTTTTCATTAAGAAGTTTAAGCCCATTAATACACATATGTGCTAGTCTATTGTGTCATTTATGTGTTTGATCACCATTGGTATTAGAGATTGAGGAATGTAAACCTCTTATCACTTCCCAAGTAGTGATATAAGTATTATTTTTCCCGACCCCCTTAATGGAATCAAGAGCACCTTTAACCAATTTCAAAACTTTCTCTAGTCTTCCTATTGAAATTAAATTCCTAGATAATTCAGGAATGCACCTTACATCTTTTAAAATATATACAAAATCAGTTTCAAACTTTAAAGTAATATTACCAATTCCAACAATAGTATAAGCAGAATTGTCACATAGCACAACATGTCCATTATTTGATTCATGCAAATTTTCAAATCAATCATTTTGCGATGTCACGGGAAAAGATGCACCAGAATCAGGTAACCACTCATGCAAATGAGAATGGACAATTAGATTCAATTCAACAAGATAAGCAACATAACTTGTAATCATATAAACTTCACTATCATCAGTATTGGAAGCAGATGACAACACATTTACTTAATCTCCTTCCTTACCCTTTAGCTTACCCTTCTATTTATAACAATATTTTATAAAATGCCCTTGTATTTCCATAGTCATAGCATTTATTAACCTTGGTCCTAGATTTTTATCTAGACCTACCCTTGCCTTTATTTTTACCTCCATTACTACTTGACTCACCACTACGTTGGAACCCATCCTAACTGTTTCGCCCAAATTGAGTTCTACCCTCTCATCATGTGAATCTCATTGTCTTTATTATCATGTTTTTCGGCTTTAATATTCATCCCTTTACTTCTAAGTGAGTCAATGACAACTTCAAGCTTTAAAGTGTCCCTATCGTACTTAATTGCATTCTTAATTTCCTTATAAATGTCAAGTATAGAATTAAGCAAAATTATAGCCTTATAAGTTTCAGACACCGATTCCTTAGAGTTAAAAATATTTTAAATGAGTTTGTTAAACACGTCCAAATTGTCATTAAAATCATTTGAAAGATTCATTTTAAAATTGAAAAAAATGTTCAAGAAAGTAAAGTTTGTTCGGAGTAGATTTGAGTAAATACAAGTCCTCCAATTTTTTCGAAGTTCTTTAGTGGTTTTCAGTTTACAACTTTTCTCAAAACATGGTTAGACAGGTGTAAAATGATTAAAGTGTAAACAAACTCATCAATTTCTTCTATTTATTTATTTTTGAAAAATCAGCAGAAAATTGCCATCAATAACTTTAGAAATCTTTTGTTGAGTCAAAATACCTCTCATATTTTGTTGCCAAATTGAAAAATCACATTTTTCATTAAAAATTTCCAAATCAAAATTGTAAGTTTTCATTTTTAAGAGTCTATCAAAAAGTGCTCAGAATCACAATTAAGCCACACAAAGTAGACCTAGAATTGCAAACAATATACACTATTCTAGATTCCCAGGGTTTCGTAAGATTCTCGATATTAGATTAAGGGAATGCTCAAATGAGTAAGGTTTAGGCATTCTAATGGAATCAATGATACAACAAGATATATGTCAATCAAATAGTTTCACACATAGTTTATCACAAAGACAATCATATGATTTTACAAAATGAATAATTCAATCGCGTAACAATTAAAAACAAGTAGTTCCTAATTTCTAGCATAGACAATGGTTACCCCACACGGTAACCCCAATCCTATTGTCAGCCTACACAAGGACTCGATGGTGCTAGAATTTAAATGAGATAAACTAATTTACCAAAGTGGACCACATAAGAAGGTCCATAAAATCGAGAGATAGGAATATGCTACTTTAGGGCTATCACTATTCGCCCTAAAGATTCAGCAAATGTACCAATGCGATTGACCAATGATTGCAGATTAACATCCTAGGGAAAAACTGTCCAAAATTTTCTATATAACTTGAAACACGAAACTAACAATATCAGTAAGTTCAAGATAACAATACGAGCATCATGTCTGAAGAAAGCTCTTCCGGAATTGTAGCCACGCATCTCCACCTCCACTTGCTAACTAAGGAGGTACGCCTCTACCTGTTGAGTATGGGTATGGGATTCGTTTCTACGGTAGCATCTAATTTGGCCGGAATCGTCAGTTGAAAGTTCGGACCCTTCGAGAAAACACGCAATCTAGGGATTTTTTGGTTGATTTTTGGCCAGAAAAAATCACCCACCAAGTTCTAATACCAGATGTGAAGCGAAAGACTAGATCACATAGGCAATTTTCGAGCTCAGTTCATCGAATCAACCAATGCCTCAACCACCACTATTCCACACTTATGGTTGCTTCTCATCACCCACAAAGGACGCACAAAGGAAAGTGTATTCACGGTATAAGATCAGCCACAAAGGCAGGGAGAAGGAAAAAAACAATGGGCGTAGTCACAAAGAAAAAGAGCAATCGTGTTTTTCAAAGGCAGAGGGAGCAAATGCATGGATATCAGCCAATGAAAACAACCAACGAATATATAACATTATGGTACAATAACAGGCCAAGCCCAATATGGTGGATATGTTGGCCAACATTCATGAGCTATCCAAATAAGTGGAAAATGAGCCATAAGTAGCACTAATTAAATTAGATTGCTTCCAATGACCCAAATAGTTTTAGATTCGAGTCATTACATTAAGGTATCAATTTTCGCTCTATGCCTACTGAGAAAATATACCGAGTTACATCATAGTCTGGGAAGTCGTTTGACAACAATTTTTCCAACAAATAATTAATGGGTAGTAGTTATGAATGTATAACTAAAATTAATATTTGACATTGACTTTAAATTAGTGCTTCTTTGTGTATCATTTTAAGTTACTGAAATTATAATGTGTTAAAAATAAGTGGTAGATAAGTAAATAGTAATTGTGGATTGTATGTAATATGTGATAAAATTAAAATATGATTTTTAATCTTTAATATAATGAAACACAAACAAACACAATAATATTATAATAATCAACTATCGTACCTTTCCGCACGATAAAATAAACCAAAAAAAAAAAATATGCACATCATGGGACCTTCGCTAAATGCTCAATGCATCCACCATCCCCAACCCCAACGTCAACCCCCTAGTGACCACTCACTACCACTTTTTCTTTCTTTTCTAATTTTTTTTTTTTGTTACTTTACTAGAATGAGAAACGTTAATTAAATTAGGTTGCTTCCAATAACCCAAATAGTTGTAGGGTCGGATCATTACATTGAGGTGCCAATTTTCGTTCAGTCATTTGGTCTATGCTCATTGAGAAAATATATCGAGTTACATCATAGTCTGGGAAGTCATTTGACAACAATTTACCCAACAAATAATAAATGGATAGTAGTTATGAATGTGTAATTAAAATTAATATTTGAAATTGACTTTAGATTAGTGCTTTTTGTGTTTCATTTTAAGTTATTGAAATTATAATGTCTTAAAAATGAGTGGTGGATAAGTCGATATCATATGTAATGTGTGATTAAAATTAAAATTTTATTTTAACCTTTAATATAATATAATGAAATACAAGCGAACACAATAATATTATAATAATAAATTATCGTACCTTTCCGTACGATAAAATAAACCAATAAGAAAAATCTGCACATGGGACCTTCGCTAAATGCTCAATGCATCCACCATCCCCAACTCCAACCCCAACCCCCTAGCGACCACTTACTACCACTCTCTCTTTCTTTTCTATTTTTTTGATACTTTATGAGAATTAATTCGTGATATCATGCATATGTACCGCGATGCTAGTTGTCTATTATTTTGTACCAATGTTTCTTGTATTGATAGCACATGTTCAACAAATGCAATTTTCTATCCAGTGTCATCGGAACTTTTTTCAGCTCATTATCTTCAGAAATCGAATTAGATGCCATGCATGGAAGAATCATTTTGCTCCATTGGCTCCTAGTAAATTGAAGCAAGAATAAAATTCGATAAAAAAAAAATTAGAATCTTCAAAATCATTATAACCTAAATTATGACGTGTTTAATAAATATTTTTCCCTAAAATAAAAAATCAGATGAGAAAATGACCTTCAAAATTCTGATTAGGTGAGCAATACAAAAACGGAAAACGTACTTTCAAGTTTCCATAACTCATGAAGATCTCGGTAGTGAAACTAGAGGAAATTTAAAGAAGAGGGAGGCTCCAGCTCGACGTAGATAATTATAACTCTATAAAAAAAATTTATTTTATTTGTTAAACGTCAAAACCCTACAGATTGTTGTATATAATTTATGGGCTTGGGTGATTTCAGCTAATTTGATGTTTGTTGGGCTTAATTTTCTAAGTCACAAAATGAGTTGAACTTTATTTGGCTAATTTGACACGACTGTTAAGGTAAATGCATACACATTTTGACGTTTAAGCGTGCATATGCGATTAACGAAATAGGTTGACCACATTATCACTTGCATACCCCATATGTGGGGCACATACATAAACATGTGAAGCATATGCACACATTTAAGAACGCCAAAAAGAATACAACTTTACATTTTTTGCCACTTACCCTACCAAACATTCGTCGCTTCTATCAAAGACTCTACAAGAACTTGACTCAATGGCAACACAACGTCTTTAAATTCCTATCATATAACTTCTAAATTCCTATCACATAACGTTACATTGGTGGTGATCATCTTGAGATTAATTTTGTGTTTACCTTGTTACATATGCATCAGTATTCAGTAATTCTCCAAAGATTTATTTAAGAAGCAGGATATATACAAACCTGATTTTAATGTAAACACCAGATAATACACAGCATAACCTATGATATAGGTGTAGAATAACACATGAATATAAAAGACATGATATGTCAACTGCAGGGTCTGCCTTGAGATTTCGGATGTCATGTGCGACATTTTAAAATGGTGTCATGAAATTAAAATTTTTTTTTTTTTAATAATATTATATCATCCCAAAATTATAATATTTAAATACCGTTTACTTTTTTAAATGTCGTGAATAAGAAAAGTACAAATAAAGTTCAAAAGCAAATCCCAAACTTCATGTCATCAACAAAGAACCATCATTCATATGAGAAAACTTTGAAATCATAAATATCAAATGCTACATGTAAATTTTGAAATACAACAAATCATGTAAAAATATTTCTTCTCGCATTTCTAGAAGCAAACTCACTAATTAAACTTTCGTTTTTTAGCAAATCTCGTCCAATAGATATTAAAGTTAGGTCATTTGTTCTTATAGAATGATTGATTCTAAATAAGATTTTAATAACTTCAATTTTGAAAAATTTCATTCAATAATATATAATCAACAAATATATTTAAAAAAGCAATCTAATATTTTCAAATAAGTCAATATATCAAAAGTTGTATTTATTCCTTTTTGTATATCAAAAACTATCTTTGTTTCTTCTGGTAAAAAAATTCGCTAAAATTTAACTCTTAAAGTAAATTGCCATCAAGATCACAAAAATTTATATGTCTTAGAACAATGTCAAGATAATCACAACATTATTTTAAATCAACATTAGGGATGACGATCCGAACTGTTAAAATCAAAAACATCGGTTAACCGAACCGAATAGGGCAAAAAAATCGAATCGATGGTGCAATGGGGTAGTTATGATTTTGATTTTAATGATCCGGTTCGGGGTGAGGCGGGTATGGTATTTAGCGACGGTACCTCATCCCGAACCGATTACCCGTTAAAAAAAATTAATTGGGCAATTTGGTTTTTCATTATTCTTTCCCAAAATTAATTGGACAATTTTGACAATTGGGCTTCCCCAAAATTCTGACCCAATTAACATTGCTAGTAAACCCTTAACTCAGTAATCTAACTCTAACCCTACACATTAAAATTGAAAATTGAAAACCAAACTTACAAAACACTCGTCCACTCAACCAATGAACCAAATCAGATCCGTTAGCGCTTTGCTACCTGTACCTCAACTTCAAATTGTAGTAATCAGCAACAGAGTCTACCATCTTGTGAGCACACTTCCTGAGTTATTCTGCGTCCATTAGCTTCAAACCATCTTCCCTGTACAATTCAACAACATCTAGATACATTATACTTGATTGCATTTTCTTTATAATATTATTTCAATATATGATGTGTGGCCCGAAAAATGTGATTTTTAGTCTGTTTTACTTGCTAGTTTATGCGTTTTCAGTTTCTCTATGTTCATAAGAAATAGAGAGTCAAATTATTAATTTGGTTACAGAATTAGTGTGGCTTTTTACTGATGTTATTAATGAAATTTCAGAATTCAACATATATTTTGGATTATATTGTTTGCGAGAGCTTGATAATTTACCAATCTAGTAGGGAAGACTTTTATTTATTTATTTATGCTTTCATTTTCATGTATCTATCAAGCAATTTTTATTTTTTTAGTTATTGTTATTTGCATTTCTCTATTTGGTAGGTACAAGAGATTGTTTCTTTATCCTTTTTAGCGGGTCAGAATAAAAAAAATTTGATTTTCTACAAATGCATAATAGAAATTTATTTTCGATAATAGTGTTTAATAAAATCTTGTTTTACTGCTTTAAACAGATATTTTCAATTTGTGCAGTTAATATTTCTTTTAGAAAAATGATTGAAAATACTATAAAAACATTCAAATTGATTGCATTTTCACCATAACCATGGCTTAAACCTCAATTGATGAGTTTTATTTTTCATGTAATCAGATGTCTTGTCATGTGTAGGCGTCTTTTGTTCCGACTCGTCCGCTTCAGTTGGAAGTGCTTCAGTTGAAGTTGGAGATACCGCTATTGGCATTCGAGAGGATGTATCAAGTGCACTAGGTACTTCATCAAACACTTGGTACTTTACTTTATAGAAATCAACTTTGAGTCCTGACTCTTGACCTATGCTAATAAGAGTTGTGGGGAAGAATGAAGATTGACATATGCTA
>CAIGRQ010154852.1:0-10543 GCA_903798375.1 Fraxinus sp. D2006-0159
AGTTGAGTGATGTAATAACCATTCTTGATTGGAGCAATTTGGTGATGTAATAATCATGGAGGAGACTCCATTGGGGTCAGGAGTATAAATGGTGCACGGATCCCGGTCAATTTGGACATAACCTGCGGTTTACCTCCGCCAGTTACTGAGGGGCCGGTGGCTGGCGGTCCAGGATATAGTCTAGAGTAAGCTGGGAACCTGGGTATAAAAAAAAAAAAAGATTTTAAATTTCTGTGTAACGATAACGCATATTCTAATAACTGCTTCAAGTAATTCAATTTGTGTTAAATTCTAAATTTAATTGTTTAAAAAGTAGATAAATGAAGTTGCAATTCATGGCCAGTGGGCTGAGAGGACTGAATCTGATTGAGTGATGAGCTGGATTCCACGATTGCACAGCACATGCGTATCTTCGTCATCCCGCATTTGCTAATGACATCCCCCATCTACCTTCACCTATACATTCTCGCCATTCGATTGTATAAAATATAATAAATTCGTATTAAAGAAATATGTGTGGGATAAAAAAGTTAAAAAAAATATATTTTAATAGCTGTTTGTCCCGTGTCATTTTCCATAATCCTATGAAAGGGACAGACAAGTATTAGTACTGACTAGTGAATTTTATATGTTGTTTTTATTTTTGACGATTTATAGTATCTCGTCAAAGTTTGTCAGTAAATAACAAGACATCAATTTTTTTCATCATACTTTTATCTTCGGCTTTCCGTCATGGAGGGATACACTTAGGTTCCAAAAACATATAAAGAACAATGGGTTGGATTCTCTTTTGAAAACAATGGATTGGATTCTAATTTTGGCTTCAAGATTTCAACTTTCAGACCTGATATTTTATTCTCTCGAGAATATTTTGCAAAAATCAAATATACTAAGGAAAATTACAGTTACGGTACCAAATATTTCATTTAATTGAAGATTTTACCCAAACCTTTCATTTATACCATCCACGGTACCAAACCTTTAAAAAACTCGCACTCAAAGTCCAAATGGATAGAAATTCTTAATTTGACCGTTAGTTGACTAAGACCTTGACTATAATTTTGACTAATTTTATAAAGATAAAATGATAACTTTACATTTCCTATAATAAAATGATTAAAATAAAAAACCCAAATCACATACCCACCCCACCCAATCCACCCAAACCTAAAACTATGTTATCTCCTTCACCTTTCCTACTACCATTCCCACCCCCAAATCAAAATAAAAAAAATTCAGAGGAGAGGAAGTAAGAATGCAGATAAAGACGAAATGAAAGCAGAAAAGGTTCACAAAAGAAAATGGTACCAGTAAATGAGAGGGTCCTCATCATGCGGTGGACAATTGAGGTCCAAATTGAGTACCATCTAGTTGATAAAATTAGTAATCTAGGGGATTAATTAGGATAAGTGAGGTGGTTTTGCAACAATAACATGCAGTAAGACATAAAATCTTTCATGGAACTCCCGTGGACACTTAACATTTTGACGTATATCACGGGGATATCATGTTATGCAATCAAATATGCATAAACCAAAAGGCCCATTCTGTATTCCAAATAAACAAATGAATACTTAATTTTTCAATAAATATTGATAAAAGTTGATGAATATGTGATTGAAAAATTGATAAAAGTTAAAGCTCCCCCGAAATGTGCACTTGAGAATGAGGAAAAATGAAGGCCAAACATGGGCCTTAGTGTCACATAAAAAAAATCAACATGGGACAAAGCAAATTTGATGAAAGACTTCTCAGAATTTGACAAAAAGGACAAATCGTGCTTATGTTTCCTCTTTAATACAAACAACACCTAATAAAAATGCTTTCAAACATTTAAAATAAAACATGGCTAATACATGAAAAGAATAGATCAGTCACATGCATTATTGATAGTTTAAGAACTCAGGATCAAGGGATATTACTTCTACACATACAAATTGTTCTTGGATGACACGCTAGGTGGGTTTGAGCATTATTCAAGTCAAGTAGCTTCTGCGTTCCATGTTATCACACTTTGTAATGAACACACCACAATCATGCCAGTAACAAATCAACTATTATATTTCGTTGTTGTAATCTTATAAATAATATATACGCAGACGGAACTCCACGCGATCAGGGAGAGAAAAGTGTAAGTTATCCGAGTTCATCTTGTGAACATCATTAACCAACAACTATTGATCTGTACAAATTGAATACGATATTTTAGATAAGTGTGTGGTGTAATTTCCACTCATAGAAAATCCCAAAAAAATTGTAAAATGGGTCAATCCAAAAGAACAAGAAGTTGTGCCCAATTTTGATATGGGCTTTAAGTTTGACACTTTGATTCACACTCAAGCAAGATCAATTTTTCAAGTATTGATGTTAACAAGTGTTAAAAACCCAGTTGTACCATGTGCAAATGTTTGCACTATTTCTTCGATATTTTTTAGCACTTTTTGGAGAGAGAATTTCCATTCTCGAGTTCCGAGGAAAATGAGATTTAAAAAATTGGGATCAAACAACGGTTAAGTACTCTGTGTAGTTAAAAGAAAAAGAAGTATAAGAAGAATATTGCACGGAGAACATGTTTAGAAAAATACTACTTGATTATTGTTGAGACAGAGTACATTGGGTCAAAAATTAATTTTAAAAACAAGGGAATTAGGCGATTTTTTCGAGTAGGAGGAGAAGATAATTTTTATTTTAAATAGTCACTATATGAAGATGAGAAGATTTGTTAATTCAGTAATAAGGCAAAATTTTTATTAGTGTGTATGTAAAAAATCTCGATTCCCATTATGATGCAAGGTGAAACTCGATGATTGAGGGATAGTTGTAGAAAGGCAAAAATTCTTTTATATTTTTCAAATAATAAAAAGTCTTTAAGTCAACAATTCTTTAATTCTCATTTAATATCATCAAATATCACAAATATTGATCAAACTCTCAAAAGCTCTATTTTACTTTTAATTAAATTCAACAAAAGCCAACCAATGTCGTTGTCTCGAAGAGAGAGCCTAATGAAAAGTCCTTAATATTTAGTTTATCAAAATTTCTGGACAAATAATATCACATCACAAGTGTGTCCAGTTTTTTGGCCACAAATTTATGATTTCTGTTTGCTTGCTTTTCCATATTGACGAAGTTGAAACATCCCAACCGCGTCAATTTTGCACACATAGGCAATAATCTTTTCTACTAGTTAATCTCAAAATTTTGTCCAATTTATTTTATCTGTTCATCTACAATTGGCACCAATTGACAAGTGACGCCCCTTGGTGGCACAGGCGCCCCCCCAATAGGGGGCCGTCACTTGTCAATTCCGGCACCCATTAGATAAAAAATTAGGTACTTCTAGCAAGACCCATTTTGGAACACGAAACATGTGGCTTGTGGTAATCATAAGCTTGGGATATATATTTCTTACAAGAAATAATATTAGTACCTCTACAAAATATCTCGTGACTATTAAGGAACAACCAACATTTTGAATAACAGAAACATTACGTGACAGAATTTCATTTAACTATTTAAAAAATAGTCAACACTATCATTCAATTATTTTTTGCCACACTTTATCGGTCAACCAAGGTGTTAAATTCCTCTGACAAGATAGCATAATTCATTAAGGAAACATTAGTTTTGACTCTTGGTTTCATCATAAAGAAGTGTAACATTAAAAATGGGAAAAATATGAGATTTTTTGATTCTTCGTTCAGGTAATATCCTCGTTGTACAACGAAGATTGTCTACACATTTCCTTCATGTCTTTATAGGCCTACGCCTTATAACCTAATCCCATACGTCTTTTATATTACACATACAAAAAATTGAATCCGAATAAATTAAAAAAAAAAAATTATAATTTTCGACCAAACTCTATTCTTTTCTTTCAATGAGGTCCATTGATCTCACCGACCATTATTATTACAAAATTAAATAAGAAGCTATTACGTAGCCATTAAAAATAATAACTATGAACAAAACATAAAAGTAACGCTTAAGAGACTTTGTTACTTATTTAATCACCCAAATACCTTGGCGTTTTACAAAATGTCAAACGTGTTAGATCCTTAAATGCAAAGTTGGGCATGTTTTCCCACCTACAAATCTAAACAAATGGACATCTAAAGAAAGCCCGTTTTCACAATTACGGTGTTATTCTCGTATGATGTCGTTAGTTATATAACCAAACGATTTTCTTTCACTTTTCAATTATACTCTCTTCTTTCCATGTTCACTATTAATTCTTAAACAATGAAAAGTTCGGTGCTTGCGATAGATACAGACATGACAGCCACACGAAGATCGCTACCCTTATTTATGATTATTATGTTTGTGACTACTTTTATCACAATTCAAGTGCATGGACAGAGTTCTTCGCCCGAGCGCGACCGATTACAGTTCCGAGCTTCACTCATTCAACGCAATTCAGAACTATCTAATTCTCCGTCCACTAACGCTGCACCTGGTAAACCAAGACCACTAGTGTATGATGTGACATCATATGGCGCAGACCCGACCGGGGTAACTGACAGTACAAACGCACTTCTTAGGGCAATATCGGATGCACTTAGGGGTCCAAGCAATGGATTCTTGTTGCAGGGAATTGTTAATCTTGGTGGTGCACAAATTAATCTTCAAGGTGGGAATTACTTGATCAGCCGTCCGTTACAATTTCCGGTAGCAGGAAGAGGTAATCTGGTGGTAAGTTTTTTAAATACAAACGTGATCGTGGTTAAAAGTGAAATTTCTCCGTTTTATAATGCATCTCATCGTTCTTGATTCAATATGATAATCTGTTGACAGATACATGGAGGAACATTAAAGGCATCACACAATTTCCCGGCCAATGGCTATCTGATCGATATATCACCTTCATCGAACAGTGGATCATCATCGGCATTTAATTACGAGTTTATAACACTAAGAGACTTGTTGTTGGACTCGAATTACCGGGGTGGAGGCATTCAAGTTGTGAACTCGCTTAGAACTAGTATTGACAATTGCTACATTACCCATTTTACGACGAACGGTATCTTAGTCCGAGGTGGTCATGAAACTTACGTTCGAAGCTCGTATCTTGGCCAACATATTACAGCCGGAGGAGATCGTGGTGAAAAACAATTCTCAGGCACGGCAATAAACCTGATGGGCAATGACAATTCTGTCACAGACGTCGTAATTTTTTCTGCGGCTATTGGAATTATGGTTTCGGGTCAGGCCAACACACTTTCTGGTGTACATTGTTACAATAAGGCGACTGGATTTGGTGGTACTGGAATTTACCTAAAATTGCCGGGCTTTACTCAAACTCGAATCGTAAATTCCTACCTCGACTTCACTGGTATTGTTGCTGAAGATCCGGTCCAACTCCACATATCAAGTACCTTTTTCCTAGGCGATGCATATATTCTTTTGAAATCTATAAATGGTGTGATGAACGGAGTAAACATCGTGGACAACATGTTTGCTGGATCTGATAAAGGAATTGATATCGTCCAACTGGATCAACGAAAGGGAGCATTCAAACAGGTTGATCAAGTCGTTATAGATCGTAACAATGTGAAAGGAATGAAGCTGAAGGCGACCGTAGCAAGACAAAGCGTGCATGGAAATGGTAGGTCATGGATTGCGGACTTGAATTCAGTTCTCCTATTTCCTAACCTTATCAAACGGGTACAATACACATTCCTCACAACGGGGAATTCCTTTCCTAACCATGCTCTTCGAAACATATCGAGTAACAAAGTGGTGATTCAATCTGACTTGGCCGTTCCGGCAACTATTTTCGTCACGGCGGATCAAGGAAATTCGTTCTGAAGCTAACTAACTAATTATACACATATACTTTGATTTTTCCAAAAGTTGAATTCCAGATTAGTGATTTTACTTCCCATCAAAGGGAATCAATTAATTCCGGTCTTATTGGGAAAAAAAAAAAAAAGCCAAGTTAATACAAGAGATATTTGCACCTGCCTGCCATGGAAATTAGACTACTACTCTAGATACGTGTGTTGAACTTTTTATTTGAATTGTGACCATAACTAAAAGGTGTATCATATTGCATTGAAATAGTTACGAATACGTATGGCAAAATAAGTCATCTATCTTGATCTCGTTCCTAATGGAACGGGGATTCTCCAATTAATCGGGTATTCATAAGATCGGGGTTAGGTCAAAATCTCTTGTCATGTAACCTTGAGGGGTTGTTCAATTGGTCAGACCTTGAGTTTGCTCATTAACAGTCACCAGTTCGAGTCCTTTCAGAGCCACTAAGGTGAGTACTCAGCCGTAAACTTCAAGATCCCCTGGGATTAGTCGAGGTGCGTGCAAATTGGCCCAGACATCCACGATTATCAAAAATAAATAAAATAAAATAAAAAAATCTCGTCATGTGGATAAGATACGTGGCCCTGGCTTGGCCTGGCTCCACCTCCCTGTAAGCATAAATTGGGAAAGGGTCGAGAAATTATAAGAAATATTCCCTGAGTACAGGGAATATTTCCAGAATGTGTACAGGATGCTGCTGTGGCAGCATGACAGCATCCTGTGCATTTGTGTGTGTGTGTGTTTTTTTCCAACTTTAAATCTGTGTTGTTGATTTCAAATTTCTGTATAAATTCTATAAAAATTTTATGTACTTGTAGACTAACTCAAATTATAATCCCGAGCTAGTAGGGGATTGGGAGTTGGGAGGGTCCCCCTCCTCCTTATTAAAGAGGTGGATTGGATGAGTGGTTGGTCAATGTTGGCAGCTGCATGCTGTAAACTTGGTCAATATAACGTGGTTAGTTGGCCTTCAAAGTCACTAACCAAAATATGTAGCTAAGACAATTTTCTCTCGTGGTTTCCTTAGTTTTATCAACTACCAAAAAAAAGTTAAAAAAGAAAGAAAGAGAAACCAAAGTGATAAAGGGTAATTCTATTCTACGAACGAAAGTGGTTTTATTTATCATTATTTCTGTTGTTCTGAAATTGCTGAAATTGCAATATTTGAAAAATGTCTTTAGGTTCATTGGCTTCACTTGTTTTACAAAATTAGATGCGCAAAAGTTAAATAATATTTCAACAAGTAACTTTATATACTTTTAGTGGTGTTAAGCATCCGTCTACATAGCACTAGAACATATAAAAAGTTACAAATTTTGAACAATTGTCGACAGTAGGTTAACAACACATAGATGTAGCCATTATCCATAATATTTATACCCATTCGTACTTGTATCGTCTACCTTTATTTCTTGACATTAGTATCCTCAATATTTTATAAATTAGCGGGTACCAACACTATAATCCAAATTCTCTATTATGCAGTGAAGGAAAACCATCAACCAGCACCGAATTCCACCCACAAATTACATGCCTCCACATCCCTACTTGGATGATTTTGCTTTTATAATCCACGTTTGTGTCTTCAAAACATTCTTTACTGGCTTTTGTGGTAGGTTGGCTCATGGCTGGTTTAGATGGGGTGGTGATGTAAAAACCACGTGATTTGTATAATAACCTATCAACTATAAGCATGAATCAAATAACATAAATATGAGAATGAAGTTAAAAAAGTTGGCCTAAAAGAGTCACGATAAACACTGTCTTACAGTCGTACGGCCTTCCCTTCGTACAGGTAAGGCCTTCTGGAACCAGGATTGATTCAATATGCTTATCTCTTTTCTTGCCTTCTTCCATTATTGGAATCTACTAATAATAAACTAGTATGACAGGTTGATCATCGATGGTACTTCACATCAACTCAATCTGACCAAGATAAACATTTTAATTTGTAGAAAACTCAAAATAGTTTTGGCAACTCCAATACTGGAGGGACCTAATGTTACCATTAAACCACACGTTGACTTACAAGAGTTTGATCTACTCTTTCATTTACAAAGTTAATCCCTCGAAAGGATAGTTTGAGAAGAAACAAGGAACTCAGCTCCATGCACTGCAAAACACACTAATAAATCAAGAATCAGCACTCATCATTGTGCCAACCATATCAGAACATACACCTTGAATTTAACTTTGTATAAAGTGTAGTTGATTACAGACTATACATTCTAAGAAAAATTCTAAATACGGAAAGCCAATGAGCATTAGGCAAGGTCCAACAAAATTCAAAAAGCCCTTGTCTCTACAACATATATATTGGAAGACTCCACTACATCCTCCTCGAGGGACTTATCATATGCTTAATTAGTGCTTACTCTGAATCAAGAAGGTACAACGATCTTCACAGACATACAGATATGACGGGCACATATGTGAACTTATGTAGCTACCAAGTGCGTATATGAATATGCAGAGCAAAAGACTGGACCTTCTAGGTCAAACCTTTGTGTGTGAGATAACCTGAACATAAGGGGCAACTTATATGTATGACAGAGGCACTCTTTAAGTACAATGTCAATAGCAGCTTCTGTCACTTGTCAACCTCATTGTTAGTCATACCACTTTGTTGTTGAGGAGGACCAGAGGTTTTTGGGTACCCACCAAAATCTTTCTTTCTAGGCTTTGCGAGTTCAACATATAGTACCCTGCCATCAAAGTACTAACAGGAGAAGGAAATATTTAAAAAAATAGAGTTCTCAAACTCAAAAACAATATGCAATGAAACAGAAAACAGAAATAAGAATGTAAAACCTTGTGATCCATGCTTTCTAGAGCTAGCATCGCATCTTCTTGTGAAGCATATTGAATAAAAGCAAATCCTTTCGACTTCTTTGTAGCTTCATCCTTCACAAGTTTAACTGCCGGTGGAAGTATGGAAAGAGACCATAAATAAACTCAAAGCAGATTTCACTTTTTATCAAAGTAGAGAATAGATATTCAATGAAGAATGTACCTTCGGCTATCTGCCCAAATCTTGAAAATTCCTTCTGCAAACTACTTTCACTAGTGGACAATGGTACATCTGGGTGAAATGTACAACAATTAACGAGCCAAACCATAAATTAAGCTCCAAGAGACTCTTTTATTTTAACTTCTTAAAATAGATAGTATGTTTGGCTGTCTACATTTGTAAAGCCACACACACACACACTCTCTCTCTCTCTCTCTCTCTGTATTTTTCAGAATTTCATTTAATGACATTGCAAATTTAATTGCTCCACTACTTAAATATTAATATTATGCCCCCGTTTGGCACTCATTTTTTTCTCATTCTCATTCTTTTTCTCTTTTTTTATTTCAATCACAAATTCTATCAATAAAATAATATTACACATAAACCTAAAAATTCTCCTTACTTTTTAACCACACATTCTTCATCAATCACTATTCAAAAACACATTTTTTGAATAAAATGGGTGTCAAACACCCCCTATATAGAATATGTTAGCTATTGACATGTGAAAAAGACATATCAATTGAAAAATAAGGGAAAAACAATAAATTAGTGTTGGAAAAAGTAAAATAAAGAACAAAAATATAGAGTTCGTTGGAGAATTTAAAGATAATCTTTAAAATAAAGAGTATCTTGGGAATGCTCTTATACATTTAGTAATTGACTAATAAAAGTATATGAAGAGCGTATTATTTTTAATATATGAAATTTATTTTGCTAATGTACCAAAAAACAATAACCAAAGCATCAATGAGTTTGAAACAAGAAGTGAAAGTTGAGGAGTAAAGAATAAGTGAGGATCTTAGAAAATTTGCCTCATAGAATGCTGATTGTACCAATGAAGTTAATCGTCAAGGGATTTTTAGTAAATAGAATCTGTACAAAACCTAGTGTTGTTCAATTTTAATTTCCCTTAAAATTCCTTTATATTTTTTATTTCAGCGCTGAGTTATGTTATCAACTAATTATATAGACCCCAGAATCTCCAATAATTTTATGCCAGGCACTATTAAGGAATTTAATTCTAAATTTGGTCAACTCAATTTATGGAAATTTTTCTGAAGTTCACCATGATTTGAGTATTTCTTGTAAAATAATTTATGCTGAATTTCCTTATCATGACTTGAAACAACGAAAATATTATTAACTTACACAAGAACGTAATATATTTCAATTTGAATTGCTAAGGTCATGAAATCCCAAAATTGTTCAATCAACAAGGTATTCCATAAAATAATAAGCCAAAGTATGCTCAAATGCCTCACATTTTGTGACACTCGTTTAAGTCCCAATGTTTATGAGACGGTGGTATGGATAATCATCGAAAGGTACAAAAATTTCACAGTCCACTGTATCTATGGCAGCCTGGAGTTGGATCTGCCACTTTACTCAAGGTACTAATACAATCTGCCTTTCAGCTTGAGCTCTGTGGGCTCCAATGGTTCTCATTTATTGGCTACTTGAGTATCACTTGGATTGTGCTTCTTTTGGGATTAATTGGGACCCTTGGATGAAATCTATGGCTAGGATTTATTCCTAATTGAGATATTTCTCTTGTTTGACTTTTGAGAGGCTTGGGAAAAGATAAGAAACGTCTCTTTCATTTTTGAATATTGGCAAGACTTTTCTCCTTTCTCTCTCTTGGTTTTTTGGTCTATTTTCCTCTTTCCTTCACTGCTGGTTCGTGCCCTTCTTCTTCCTCCATTTGCCTGT
>CAIGRQ010154917.1:0-15821 GCA_903798375.1 Fraxinus sp. D2006-0159
TATACGTTTCCCTTTAAAAAGAATAACCAAACATGTTCTTACTCAATTTAAAACTCAACTATGGCTTACAAGAAGTCAGTTGATAATGAACCCACCAATTTGGGTATGTTATCACCCTCAAGAAAATCATTTGCCTGGTTTATCAAGTTACAAACTATAATAAACAAGTTGCATATGTTTAAGAATTTAGTTTCCTCATCAAATATATATAACAAATGCACACAGCCTCAGTGAAATTACATGTATGAATAAGTCAATGAAGTTGATCTCTCAGATTTTACCGAACCAGAGTCAGCGAAATATGAAGAACGAGCCTTCTGTTCAAGTTAGAGCATCAAAAGAAATCCATAACTTCGTCGTTCGTGTACCCATTTAATAATTTTATAGCTTGTAAGCCTAGAGGAGCTCTAGCTTTTGATGTATATGTAGCAATCTTGTACATTTTATTTATAGAACGTCTATCTAGCTTTTTACCTTTTACCCGCACCCCTAACTATCTTCCTAGCATTTCTTTTGAAAACATTGTACACGTAACCAGTAAGGAGACTCTAATAGTAATATGAATGAATAAATTGCTTCACATTAATATTGACTAGGAATATTCTAAATGCATTATGCTTGTTCACTGACATGAAGATAAAAGAAGAAAAAAATTCTTCGAGCTGTGTTACTTTTAATTGGGCAATATAAGAAATTTTTCTCTAATCCAAATTTATTTTTATATTTATTTGTATTGCATATACATCGGAATAACAATCAGAAATCCAATGAAGACTGCTAAGCTGTTTCGACTCTCTCAGATCAGTTGCACCAGAAAAAATAAGTCTTCACGCAATTTCAATTGATGCATCCAGCAAAATCATGCATAGAAAGAAGGTTAAATTTTTAGATACTTGAGAAAGCAAGGCCAAAAAAATTAGAAGTAACTACATGGCGTTCATCAAACAGAGCAAAAAGATAAAACGCAGAAAGATCTAGATGATAGCTTAGAAAGTCCAAGATAATTAGGTATTGCGTAAGGACTTCACCATCCACCAGCCAAGAAAGGATTTAAGAAAATGCAATAACAGCACATGAACAGATATATATAGATACAAAGTACCTTCTGCCCTATCATTTCAAATCCAGAAGCAAAATTCTCCAATCGTGCACTTCCATATCGTTCGCGCCGAAGGTACTCCTGAAATAAGTTTCAGCATGAATCTAAAATCTCCAGAGATTGCAGCGAATAAAATCATCTAAACTAAACTCTCTTTTTACCGCTAGATCAAATTGTGTTCCTTTGACAAATGCAACAAGTTTTGAAAGCTCTTTCCCAGACATCAAATAGTTTGCATGACTTTCTAATATGTTTTTAACAGAAGCAACATTTGCACTCTGATCTTCAAACGAAGAGCTGCTTTACATTCAGAGAATTGGAAAAGGTCAACTAGCAGCATCAGATAAGACCAGGATAGAAAACTGAAATAATTGCAAACCAGTAAATGAAAAACTAACCCAGTCAATACTTACCTTTTCAAGTCTGAAGATTGCCTCCTAACACTGGAAGGAAAAAGAAAATAGCCCAGAACTCTGGGAGACAGTTTCTCAGAATCTGAATTGGTGGGTTCATATTCTCTTCCAGATCTCAGGAGAAACCTCACCTAATGCCCAAAACAATTCAAGAAGAAAAAGTTAAATTGCAAATAATCAGAAGAGTAATCATCTTCCTGAGTACATTAGATGACGAGGGCCACGTACCAGCTCCCCAGCCAGTTCATATAAAGATTCATCAAGTGTTGCCTAAACATGTAGAAATTGTCAGAATCAATTATGTAGGCCTTTTTAGAAAGGGAAAGGACAAAGTACATTGAGCCCTTACAGAAATGATGTATGCTGGAAATTCAAAATACAATTAACATATATGTCGGTATATCTATAGAACCAAGGCTAGATGTGCATATACGAAGACAAAAGAAAGCCTATATTCACCTGCAATAAACGCAGGGCACAGTACTGACTTACAGCAGGACCTTCGAGCTTAGCAATGACCTGTAGCAGTACACATCACAAAATACACCAGCAATCAGCATGTGAGGATCATTTGCACACAACAGATGTTACGCAAGGGAATTTTGAATTTGTCTCACTTTTTCCTCAGTATATTAAAAAACCATTCAGTCAAAAAAATCTCATTTACCCAGATCAAGTACAACAGATACCTCTTTGAGTAAAATGCACGAGTATTATCATGAAGCAATATGCATGTTGATAAAATTCTGTCTCTTGCCACAAGAATGACTAAATAATATAGACAAACTCATTCACCAATTGATGGTCCTTATGAAATAAGTGGATACTCATCTACTCTGATAGTATTTCATTTTGGAAAGTAGGAGCTGTTCAAATATAATATGTCGGGTAACAGCTACCCAATAGTTGTGTTGCATTCCTTATGTCTCACTTAAATACAAGCCATTAAATATAATACAAAAAGTTTCAAGCAGGAATATCTTTCTATCCTTTAAACCAACAAAAGAAAATGAGATAAGACTAAGGTCATTACACTAATTCCATATCAAAATGCTTTACAAAACAGTATTGTAGATGGCACTTACGAGTATGTAGCAGGCTGCCGTACGATACCATCTTCGTTGGAAGCATTCTTCAAACAACCTAAAAAAACAAAAAACCACACTTGATTTATCAATCACAAAGTAAAGAACAAACTGGTAATTCCTCAGCATATGCAAGTTTTCTTAATGAGTTTAATTTGTTGGTGGAATAAAGTAAACCCATGCATTTTGTCATGAAATCTCATCCTGGAGTTGCAACTTCATGATGACAAATGGCAGAAGAGCTGAATAACTCCTCATTTAGCATTGAAAGTACTCTCTTTCTCCTAATCAGGTAAAAGACAAGAACTATTGAATAATTAAGTGGTTGCAATTGGATTACTTTTTAATTGACTCCGCTACTTGATCACAACCAAGGCAAGAACAGAAGATAAATTTCCATATAATTGCCAATTCACTTTTCACATCCAACATGGTATAGGAATAAATACTTCTAACCGATTAAGATTTACGTGTCCAAAGCATTTTTTTTTTTTAATAAAAACATACATCAAAATTCTAGTAAAAGATACTTCACATAGCAGAGATGCATGATCGGGTCAAGAAATTTAAGTAGAAAATAGACAAATCGTTATAATGCAAATAATTGCAGAAGAGGTATTACACAACTTTCATAAATTCTCTAAAGGTTGTGCCACAGGTTCTGTTCAAACAAAGTACCTCTTTTACCGAAATTTGGCTGTCGTCTGTATAATTCTTCTCCAAGGTCAATAATTCTTAAATCTACTTCACCGAGATTCACATAGTTGCTTTTAGGGGTTCAACGAGCCTCCTTTAATTAGATGATTAGAACTATCATTGTTTTGTAACAAATAAAATCTGTAAATGGACCAGCATAATTAACAGGATTACACAATGCAATAATTGCAGTTCAAGAACTCGACGATTGGCTTCTCCTGATAGAGTTATTCCGAAAGTAATTGTGCACCCTACCAGGTACCTTCCAGTGATATTCTTAATTAGAATCTGTAATTTTTTGAAGTAAAAAATAAATAAATAAATAGATCATACATTTATTTTCCTCATCAACTTATGTCAACTTTTTGCCTTTTTTTGGGATTAAAAAAACTCAATGTAAAATAAAAACTGATACATACTCTGTTGATCTCCCGGCAGCTGAAAACAGATCTGCCCAATGTCGACCATCAGTTTTTCTAGCAACACTGACAACAACATCAAGATATTCAGGAAAGTTTCTAATCAGATCGCAAGTTTTCATCAAAAGAGAAGAATTGGCAACTGCTGTCTGGTTATTGCTGGAAGTTGGTCTGCAGGAAATTGAGATATGTAAGATGCTTAAAGCATTTATAAGAAATGTTCATAGAGGACAAATTGCAGTGCAAAGAGAAATTCGACAAAATTCCAAAACAGATGTCCAACCCACCACCCTCTGTAACGACCCGACCTCTATGTTCAAGCCCTTAGCTTACGTACTGTCTGCATTGGGTGGACATGTGCCCACTTACTTCTCACGGCTTTCTATCGCATTCTCCAGGATTCAAATCCAAGATCTCTGCCTAATGAGAAACTTAAATTGAATCCTGATACCAATTGCGAATACTGAGGGACGCGATAGAAAGCCTGAACAGTTCGTAAGTTAACAGTTTGGGCATAAAAGTCGGATCATTACACCCTCCCCCATAAAAGAATGAACATAAATGTGCACAAATATGCAAAAAGAAGCCATGACAGAACAATTTGAACATACGATTAATATTTTTTCTTCAAATAAGTAATCTGCTGACATGTCAATTTAATAAAGATCAATACAGGAAAAGATGCCGGAAAATTAGGTCAACTTGTCCTTTTTTTGGATCAAACATCCTCCATGACCAGTCTTCAGCTACTACATAACAAAAGGCTATCTTTTATTCAATAATCCATCCATCCATAATTGATTATTTAATCTGTCCTTAGTGGTCAGACAAGTTAGTGCGTAATAAAATATTTATTTGATTTATGAGAAAGAAAACCATAGGCGATAACAAAAATTCATGTGGAATACCACCAATTGAAAACTTTCCTCAATGCAAAAGGAAAATAGATTACTACAGAAAACTTATCCAGTTGCCAGTGAATATCGAAATAAGTGTTTCAATTCTAATGTGACCAAATAAAATGCCAATAAGGGAAGGAGGGAGTGAAATATTTTGAAAGCATAAATAGGCATTTTCCTAAAATAGTTACCTGGAAATTTCAGCATCAAAAACTGTGAAGAGAAGCCACTCCAGGCAATGAGAAAAACGTGGCTTCTCTGCTGATAATCGTGCCAGGCGTAAAGCTTCTTCTATTTTATCCCTCTGCCAAACAAGCAGTGAGAAACTTTTCAGTGGCAAAAGATAACAGATGAGCAGGTATTGATATTTATTGTTTTAATTAGAAAGGTATTGTTAATTTACTAGTTTATTGATCATCCAAGACTAAAAAGTCCAAATTGACCAGCCATGGGCCAATTTCAAAGGTGGTGCAGTATGCAGCTCCAGAACTAGAACTCCCTCACATGGAGCGATGTCTCTAAAATTACTAACTGCTCGCACAAATTAATAGAGCTAAAATTGTACCTGAAGGAGATGCCGAAGTAGACAATGCAATATGGTTTGTGCTTGAGGAGATGGCTCAAAACATGGAAATTCTGTACATGCTGAAAATGACATTCTCTGGGAAACACCAACTACAACACCAGCATTTGGAAGTAGACCAAGAGGGTATACCTCACGATCAAATTCCAGCTCTGGGTCCAACTAAGAAAGTATATCAAATCTCATAACTCAGAAAACAAGAATAAAATGTAATGACCAAAAAAGTTAGCTTTAACAGCAGAATAAACTATAAAGCCTATCTCAAAGTTCTTGACTACCAATGACACTAACAATTGAATATCATATCAAAAACATACAGCTACAAAATCACTGGCCAAAATGAAGTTTCGGTAATTAGGGGTGTGTTTGGTTTGCTGTTTTCAAACTATTTTTAGTTTTCAATTTGGCAAAACACTGAGCCCCTGTTTGGTACACATTAAAATTTTCATTTTCATTCTTCTATTCATTTTCAACCACACATTCTACAATAAAATTATATTTTCCATCACATCAATAACTTTTCCTTATTTTTCAACCGCACATTCTCTATCAATCTACTATTCCAAAATACATTCTTCCAAAATAATGTGGCTCAAACACACCCCGAAAATGTTTTTGGTATGATATTTCTAAAAATGCATTTTCAAAAGCAAGGATAAATTTTTTATGTTATCGGTGAAAAATCTAAAAACACTCAAAACATAAAAAAAACAAGTATTTCTATAAAATTTTAAAAATAAAAAATTCTAAAAAAGAAATAAATAAATTCAAATATCGTAATTAAAAATTATAAAAATTTCTTTAAAAAATAATAAGAAAAAACATTCAAAAATTATACATTATAAAAATTTCTTCAAAAATAAAAATTACAAAAACTAATAAATAATAAATAAAAATAGTTCAAGGCTCTTAATAATATTTACACAAAAAAATTTTAAAACATTTAAGTAAACAAGGATAAAAATATCCTCAATCCACATTATTAATTTTTATTTTTATTTTGTAGCGAAAAAAAAAATTGAAAGATTCACCAACTTTAACATGTAATATTACATGATAATATATTAACATAAAATTATTTAATTTTTACTGAATAATCAATTTTCATTTAATAAAATGTCATCAAACAAATTTTCAAAATTTCAAATCAAACGTGTATTTTGTTTTGAAAAATAATTTTTCAAAATGAAAAACCAAACGCGTTTTTAGAAATCTTAAAACAGGTCTCAAATAGAAAATTGACATGAACTTAAAACTTAGAATTGAAACACAAATCAAATGGGCCCTAACCACTTGAAACCACTCATGCAGAGCACGCAAGACATTAGAGCAGTTCATTAAAGATATCTCTGTATTCGAGAATCAACAAATTCAACCTCGTGTTGTTCACAAAATTTAGGGTCTTCTTTTTAATCTATGATTACTCAATCTAAGGAACTGAAAAATATAAGCTTCCAAAATCAATCAGATAGGTTAAAAGAATAGCTTGTGTCCTGTTATGCATGATTTGAGGTTTATAATTGGTTGGTTAATAGGTCAAGTAACCGACACAAGTTTATGCCTGAGGTGCAGCAAAAGAGCCAGGTATCAAAGCTTAGACTACTTACATAATTTGGTTTTAACAGACTTTTCTAGATCTGTCTTCTCTGCCTTATAATGAAACTCTGTGCTTCATCCCTATATTTTGTTGGATGTGCAGAGTCTAATATATTGTACACTTTTTGTATGTTATTCTTGCTCATTTTTTATTTTGCGTTATTAATTGCTCTAGTAATACGGATTATTCGTTTAATCCATATCATCTTTAAGTTCCAGAATCTATCCTATCCTTACATCCAGATCTGTTTATCTTTAGAGCCTGCAAATCGTGCATCTTTAAGCTTCAAGTCTGCCAGTATGAAACTTGAGACAAACCTAACACTACAAATGGTAAAATGAAATCATAGGGAACACAATATCTGACAACAATTCTTACTGTTTTATAACTGGTTCCTCACTATATCTGACAACAATTCATACTGTTTTATAACTGGTTCCTCACTATATAAGCAACAAGATCCACCTGATAGATTAATATTTGGACATGAATGATTCTATGCTGGCCTAACATCCTATCACATAGAACAAATTACAAGAGGAAAACAAAAGTGGCTCAAAGAGTTTAAGTGATCATAAAACTAATACTTCAATACCTGCAAGAAATCTTCCTGCTTATAAGGATCCACACCTGGAGATGGATACCAAACCTGTAGATGAGCTTACATCCAATATATGAGACGTGTTGATTACAATAGATATTTTATCAGAAGACTTTTCAAAAAAAAAAATAGATATTTTATCAGAAGATTTTAACTGTTTAAGAAACCTGTTACCTGCATCCCTCGGTGCCCATAGTCTAACCATGAAACGTCCTCAATTAAGTTAGTTCTCTCCTCTGATTTACCACAGGTTACCCAAAATAATTCAACAGAGTCAGTGAGCTCTCTTTCCCTCCCAACATCCAAATCAAGCAGCGAAAGTTCCCCATTCATCCTCAATATTAAACATCTAAAGATAAATGGTCAGCCATCAGCACAAGGCACCCTGAAGATCCTATCTACAGCTGTGGAAATTGGAAGTATAAATGTACCTGGCCGGTTCTCGGGCTAACACATCAGATGAGATATCATTTTTTGATATGTACTCCTGTGAAGGCTGATCAGGGATAAAACGCATTGCAACAGGATGGCTCTTGGCAGTCATGATTGAGAGCTCTCGTACTGTAGAAATCTGTTTGTCATTTTATCGCTTAAAAAGGCATGATGAATAAATTTCTATTACAACTCTCATTTTCAAAATTATTAATATAGAACAGTAAGGACGTCCTCTTTGAAGCATTTTGTTACCTGTAAATCTGGAGTATTGGAAGGTATTAATTCACCAGATAATTTGACATGGTATATATGAACATCAAACGGGCGATAAGTGACAAGCAAATAGTCTTGATAAACATCCATAACGATTGGCTTTGCAAGCAATGATTTCCTACAAAGTAGTGAACTTTGATCGAGGTGATATCTTGGGTAGAAAAGCAATTCATATCTGCAAACCACCAGTCATCATGAAGGGAACCAGGTATATGCAATATATAATTTTAATTTGCATTAAAACAGCTGTATAATAGTAGGTCAAAATTCGAAAAATATTATGTGCATAAGAAAGAAAAATATCACACGAAAACTAACAGATAAGTCAGAGTTGGGGTGGTCAGATTCCATTTTATTTTCATTCTCATGTTCAGAAAACAAAATTCCATAATAATATAACTTACATTACAATTTTCTACATGTTTGAACCCTCTCTCACACACAAACTCATGCAGCGGGACATGAATCCCATGGGAAGAGAGGCACATTGTAGGATTCATGAATTAAAAAGGTGAGTTGCCTGGAAAACTGATTTTGGAGGCTAGAATGGCACTTTCAAAGAACACTTGTACAAATTGTTCAGAAATATTCTTTTATTATTTCTTATGCACCATCACCATTCTTCTATTAGATTTGTATTTCTTTTTTTTTTCTTTTTTTCCAATCGTTTGATGAGTTTACCATCCCATGCTCATTAAGCCATCCTTGCAACTATCAGATTCAGCTCAATCTTGTCAAAATTTGTTAACATTATAGATATAGTTACTTACATTTAATTCTCTGCTCAGTTTCAATTTTCATTTTCACATAGTTTTACGTCTTCCATCGTTTGTATGATTTCAATGCCATTATTTCCCACGCCATTGGATGTTATAAAATAGTACTTTTAACTTTTTGTTTTCATTCCATGTACAGTTTCTAATGTAGACTGGTAAATGTGGATGGACTAATGCACCTCCAATTTATTTACACTACTATTCTAGTATTGTTACACCATATCTACCTAACCTTGTGTTTTTCTATATCTCACCAATGAAAAGATAGCTAAAATCTAATTAACAAGAAAATCATGCAACAAAACCTACAGCCAGGTGATATTTTCAAGTCAATTAACAAATATTTGGTAGAGAAAGGGATAATCATAAACCATTTATTGACATAATAAAATGTCGAACATTTTCAATTCCCTGTAAATCATGGAAGCTTTATCGTTTACACTGGAAATCTTTATGAAAATTAACTCTTACATGATTATTTTCTCACACTGTACTCTCATCTCAGACAATATTATTAGAAATTGAAAATACAGTGGTAGCCAAAGGCCTAAAGCAAGAAGCACAGGAGATGGCTAAAGTTAAAAGAGACATCTTAAAATGGCAGCTTCAGCAAGTTTTGTACACTTTAAGTGGAACTATAATCTGCAAAATATACAAGTCTCAATCACCAACAGTTTTACGAGTTCTAGAAAACCCAAAATATCCAAAAAGAACATTTGTATTTGCATAGATTTCTCACGAGTTAGAAGAGTCCAAATAGTTGCAGACAATAACAATTTTCTCCAGCCATAACAATCCCCTGCATTGAATTTGTTGCTCCTGAGTTACATCTCCAAAAACTCTCCAACGTTTCAGCCGTATGTCATACAAGATTAAACCATGAAGCCCAGCAACTGCCAAGTACATTCCATCCTTGCTAGCTGCCACGTGTAGAACAGGCCAGTTTTGAGAAATATAAGAAACCTAGCACCATGCGGAGTCTATCAGAAACATCGTTATAGAAAAGGAAACAAAAAGCAACCAAATATTATTAGTAAGTTGATACATAACTGGAAGATTAAGGTGCAAGATTTTAAGTTCATCGGTATCTTCCGACTGCACAACAAGCAAACGATCTTCACCGTAGATAACCTGGCATGTATAAGTTGTGCCAGAAATGCCTCTGTTGAGGCAGCATTTGCCAAAAGAGAAGGCAATGATTCTCTCTGAAGATCCTTCCTCAATAGCATAAAGCCTATATCCATATTCATCCCAGTGCATCAGAGAGGTGCCACCCATCATGGGTTCATACTTGTGATCCAAGATTGGCTTAACCACAGGTGAAGAAACAGAACTCAGACCTATTTGACGAATTGTAGACATCAAACAACAACCAGAGACTGACCAAACTGCGAGTCCTCTCAACTTCCATCCAACTGCAAAAGCAGTGTTATCAGGTGTCCATGCAATACAATTAACAGGACCCGTATCTTCCACGGAATATCTGCAGATAAGTTTGCTCCACATTACGAGAAACATTTGGAAGTTGGAAGAAAAACTAAAGATTAAATTTATAAAGAAAATACTGGAAGTCTGAAAATGTTGATATAAAGAGGCATATTTTGCTTTCATCGAACAATTGTAGCTTTTAACTGACCCATTTGCATCACCTCCTATCACAAATTCCAATGGTAGTGAGAAGTGTATATGAGCGTACCCTCCATGCAATTTTAGATGGAATTAAAATTCATGTACATATTTGACTCCTTGAGGTCTTCAAATCAAATGTCAACTCTGAAATTTTCTGCACAACCTTAACCGTTCATGAGAATCTTGACAGTAGTTCTTAAGCATCACTCAAGACCAATTGTAGTAAAATTAAAGACCATATTCTGATAGTTCTCACGTATATAAGCAACGCCGAGTTCAATGTTAATAAGTGTATATCATGTTGGACCGTCTAATATTAAACCTTTATAGTCACACTTCAGAATTTGATAGTCCAAATTTAGTGATAATCCAACATGAATTCAAGTATAGAGTGCTAAGCTGAATCACTTTGAACATTGGGTTTCAAGCTTTGATCATTTTCCTGGAGAAGGAGAAAAAATCGCAAACTACACAAAGCAAAGATGTTCGACAGCAATAAATTTCTCAAAAAACATAAAGATTATAAGGCCCCATTCGGTAGAGATTAAAATCCAATTAAAATTGAAAATATAGCCGTTATTGGGTCCCACTCGTCTAATAAAACAATAACGGCTAGTTTTTCAATTTTAATCCGATTTTAATCTCTACCGAACGGGGCCTAAATGTATTAATGAGGATAAAGAGTTGCTGAAAGTTTAGATCTCAAATCTTGAAGGATTCACGAGGAAAAAAGTGCATACGAAGGCAATCTTAATTATATTCATTATCAGCCCTAATTCCATGTTTCTCAAAGAAATGTAAAAGGCTTACCCCCAGTCGTACAAAGAAACAGCATGGATAAATGAGGCAGAATCTGCAAGGTCATAAAGCTCAACAAGGCCTTTTCTGGTGCCAACAGCAAGAATCTGTTGCTCTGAAGCCACTGACACACATACCACATCACTTGAAGCCAACCTCCTTTCAACTTTAATAGATTCGGTGTGCTTCAGACCTTTCTTACTTACAGAACATGACACGAGTTGTCCATCAGAAAATAGCACAAAAAGCAACCTCAAAGAAATGGAAAACTCAAGATTGACCACTGCAAAAGTCTCTGGTGCAAAATTGTTGGACCTGTGAACAGCTTGAATTCCACCAGAAGCCAGATCATTGTCCAAAGGATGTGACAATTTATTAGCAGCAACACTATCACGCAGCCAAACGTCAAGATTAAATGCACCGCAGAACTGTATTTAACAATAAGAACAAGGAGAACTCATAATGATAACCAGAACCTACCCCTTTCCACTGGTTAGACACAATTAAAAAAAAAAAAAAAAGCCTAAAAGAAACCAGGAAATTTTAAGTCATCACTCATAATGAAAAAGTTTAAATCTGTAAAAAGAAAAAAAAAACTAAAGAAAATGCTGAGCACCAAATGCACATACCTCACCCTTCCAGGATATATTATACAATGATCCATCAGAAAGTCCAATTAGCATGTGCTTATTATCACAAATAATGTTGCTCCTGTCATCCATTCATGGAAAACCCAAGATCGCATTAGGCCAAAAGTAAGCTTAATGTTGTTTAAGACGTCCTTGCACAATTAAAATTTTAAAATCATATCTAGATCAAAATCAAAGTAAGCCAAATGTTGTTTCTGTCATTTATACATGAAAAATAACACAGAAGATCATGTTTGAGCTGAAAAAATCCAGTAAGCTGAAAGTGCAATGGCCCCAAAGTTGCAGGATCAGACTGATCAGTCAACTTAAAAACTTTCATAGTCCTACCAAGTTCATCAAAATCATTCACAGAAAGTAGCAGGAAAAAAAGGAGGTAAAGATATAATGGGATACAAAGAGCCATCGGAAGAGAGGACAATCTTAAAGTAGAAGATTATGAAAATTTAGTACTTCAGATATTAGCAGGTTTGGGATTGAATTTCATCCTTGTAGATGTTATGATCTTCCCTAGGAAATAGAGTAATAAATTATCTGCCCCTAAAAACCTCAAAACATCTTGACTCACCATATAATCTACCAAACAGGAAAGTAAACCATGCAAATATAAATGCCACTGAAAGAACTTTCAAAGACCGCCAGAGTAAGCATTAGCAAATAGAAACATTAATCAATCAGACTCGTTGGCAAACACTGCAAAAACAAATAAGCCCCACATAATAATATAGGGAAACAATGTCATGTTCTTCGATTTCCATGGACTTCCACCCACAGTGAAAATTCCCTTCATCAAAAAAATGAATAGATAAATAAAATCATACATAAACACAAAAATGTATTACTTCCAGATAATGTTTTAAAAGGCTAAATTGAGTACAGAAGAGTTTTGCCTTAATGAGCCTTATAAGCCTTGAGACAAACTAATAAAATAACTCAAAAGAATATAAAATTAAAAATATATGATCATGATAAACCATAAACCATCTAAAAAAAACCAAATAAATCTAATCAACAAAATCAAAGTCTGATTTGAAAACAATTCAATTTGCGAAATAAACATAAAACAGATCAATAACGTAGCGAATAACAAGTTTTAAAATTAGTAATCGCATAACAAAATTGTAACCTACTATTGGAAGTACAAAAACCAAGGAGTCTCCTACATCATTACTACTAGAATCTTTAAAGGAATTTTAACATATTTAATTGCCCTATCATCCTCCTCATCATCATCAGTTTATTTTCATTCTTTTCTCACTTGTCTTCTCATTTCCCTTTAGCGTAAGGGCATGAAAAAAGTTAAGAAATCTGTAAAATACTCCAGTCATAGGAAATAACAAAATCAATATATGCCTATTAATAGCCTTCCATCAAAACCAAATATTGAAGCAAAAAGTATTCTTGAGGTTCTTTCCTTCATGACCACCAGAAAACCTTTTTTGACTCTCCTTTTCACTTTATAAGCATTTCTAGCCAGCACAAAGTATTACAATTTATAGAGGGAATACTAGGGAAAAAATTATCCAAACAACTTTTCTGTCAAGTTTGTTTCAGAATTCTTTTTCCATCTTGTTATTCTTGGTAATTGTTTTATCCACATCACCAGCGCACCTGAAATTTAAATAGAAATATCCCTCTTGGCAAGCTATAGGCTCATAATCTCAACACATGAAATTACAGATGGTCTAGTATCAAGCTCATCTTCAGAGACTGTAACAAATTTGATTGAGCTCGCCCTATTTGGTTAATTATGTTGAAAACAATTTTAAGCAAATACATCTTTGATAAAAAGTCCTCTTGCTTCACTCTTTCTAAAGTAAAAAATTGAGGGAATACATTAGCACCCATCTCACACATCATAACTATGCCTTTATGTTTCTTGGTTTGTTTCCTTTCTCATTACTGCATGTCATGTGGTTTTCTCTCCTTCATTTCTCCTCTTTAGTCATTTAGCAAAAATCTAGCACCGCTCAGTGTTCACTTATGAGTTTGATAGCCAGGAGAAGGCATTTATAAATTATTTTTTATATTTCTTTCTTTTTTCTTACAAGTACAATATATTCTTTAAAAATATCTTATAAAATCCATGTTATTCTATTTAATTATTGTTAATATAAGTGATTTTTAAACAACTTACACCTTCAGGATGGTGTTAGTTGCCGGTTAACCTTCAAGATTTCCTTGCATAAAGTGCCTCAATATGTTTTCATCACTCAATTATCCTTCAGACCCTAATAAATCATCTTCTTGTGACAGCTTGTTAATCGGTAGATTAATCTGATATCCCATATTTGCTGGGGAAAATGAAAATAACAATTTGCTTCCAAATACACTATGGCAAGCAGATAATAAGATTTTAATGATTACATCCTGATTAGATCTTTGAACAACATCGCTGATTCATTAACATTCAAAAAAATTCTATTGTGCAAGGAAACGAAGCTGGTAGCTACACATTAAAGTTCAAATAAGAATAAATACTTACATGGTTAAATTCTTATTTGCAAAGGGAACTTGCTCGCTGAGAAGTAAAGAGATCTTAACCAGAAATAAACCAGTCGGTTGCTTCCCGCCAATTTGTATTTTCTTTTCTGTGAAGTGAACCTTAAAAATGTGTAGATAAAATGAAGATGTCTGCAAAAAGGGAACAATTTTTTCAGCAACCAAAGCCACATAACATAATTTAGTGATCAAATGAATTACATTTATGGAAAATTTGTTAGTATTAGAAAATAAAACTAGCAGAGATTTCAGTTCCTAATACGCTCTTCCTTCAAGAGTGATCATTTGAACTGCATCTAGTGTCAACTTCTTGATGGTTTAGAAAATAGAAGCCACTTAAGACAGCCACGTGCTCGAAAAATATACTTGAGAATTTCTACAATTTATCATTCCACCAAGCATAATAATTTGATAATGAAGTTTAACTGCTAAATCTAACTGTGCAATTACTCAATGGAGCATCATGATGCTGCCATAACTCAATGTTACCAATATTCACGCAAGATAGTGCCACTCCATATACACTTACGACAATAGACAAAACTTCACAAGCCCCAACAGCAAAAAATAGCAACCATGGCAACAGTGTAAAATACTAATTCTTCATCTATGTTAACAAATACCGGTCACAAAATCTCAAACTAGCTAAAGTTATAGCTCAATCTCGTGTGCTGTTTCGATGCTACTCCACAATAGCATATCACTGTAATCAATTATTTTACCAAAATCTAGTCCATTTCAACACTACCATCATACACACTACGCCGTAATAACTCAAATGCAGAAGCCAGAATAATTCAATACTTACGAGAACAGCAACCAGTTTCATATCCGGGCTCCAAACCGCCTGCACATTTTCGCCCTCTCTCTGAATCGAATCTGCATCTCTCTTATACTTCCCCAATCTCACTCTGTGCTAAAAATTCAAAACAAAAACACTAAATTCCCCAACAATTATCCATAACAAAACGGTTATCTAAAATCATCATACACATAAAATAATGTGTATGCATAGTTGTGAGACCTGAGAGGCGGACCAAAGCTCGAGATGAGAGGGGGCAACAACAAGGAACAACCGATTTACGACTTTGAGATATAAGATCTTCTGTGTGGAGAGGCAATTCGGTAATTCCAGTGGGATGACCTGCGGCCATCCATATGCCATATACATAATTCGTAGGGATTTCAATGCGTATATATACTAAATGTGTACATATAGAGATAAAAAGCTAGGGTTTTGGTGAAGCAGTTGAATTATCGAAAATCAGTGTGATGCCATTGCTGCAGAAGAAGAAGTGAAGAAGAGGATCTGAGATTTTCGAAGAATGAAAATAACAGGGTAAATTCCACCAGGGTCCTCAACCTCCTG
>CAIGRQ010154919.1:0-10678 GCA_903798375.1 Fraxinus sp. D2006-0159
ATGCATTTTGGAACATGTTTAGTACGTCTGTCTTTAAGTGAGAATTTGCATGCCAGAATACTGGATATGCTATACTTGATCTATTTTTACCACTAGTAGAACCATGTATTCCACTATTAGAGTCTCATTTTAATTACCTACAGCTACAACTGGATGTGATGCATCTCTATACAAGATGCAAACAGGAAAGCATGTATTAAAAAAGATAGAATATCTATAGAAATTATGCAAAACATAGCAGTTTATATTTATCCCCTATCGGACTTTACAATGATTGTCATAAAGTGTTGTCTTTAACATTGTTTCTCTTGAAATCAATAAAATTCACAATCGATCCAATTAGTGATCAAGTAACTATAAATTTATTACATTCTATAACAATCATTTGAGAATAAACAAATATTGGGCGTCAAATTATTGAATTTATATTAAAACATCACAATAAGGGTTCATTAATGTCTTAATAATTAAAACCCTAGTCCAGCATTACAAAATCATAAGAAATCATAATGAATTGAAAGAACATAACCCGGATTTTGGAGTAACTGATAGAAAAAATATGAGTCTTGAAATTTTGAATTTCTTCAATGGTCTTGATCAAACTCCAATTGTTTCTTCTCTTCTTTGTCCCATGATCAAGGTTGAATTTTCAAAGAATTGAAATCTTGCAAATGCCTCTTAATTCTCCATAATTTTGATGTATTGTCCTCTCTTTGATGATACTAATTGATGAAATTAGGAGTATGAGAGGTCTCTCTCTCAATGTATTATGGAGTTTGGTATTTATAAGAGTAGAAAACTGGATGAAAATCGCTTCAAAATTGCAATAGAAGAAGAAACTATTACAAACTTGATTTACAGTGGCACCTAGGCACCAAGTTTCAGTGAGTATTTTCAGCAATGTAGTGCCTGAGCGTAGAGGGATAGAGCCTAGGCGCTTGTTCTAATTTTTTCTGATGTGCAATTTGGTTTCCAAATTCGATTCTTGATCCTTTTAAGTAATTTTTTCTTACGATTTCGGTCCTTTAACGTCTAATTGCATCAAATTGAACATGTAACATCTTCAATCTTTGATTTGTGGTCCAAACCAACTATTGAAAAGTTGTAATTAGGTTCTTAAACTTTCAATTTCACCATTTTTTTGCCATTTTCTCTTATTTCTTCCAATTTCATGTTCAAACATCGAGTTTCACCTAATAAACGAAATATAAAATTAATTAGGTCATAATTAATCAGAAAACTTCAATATATATATATATTTAAAGGCCTGAATAAGTGTATAAAATACACTTATGAAGTTTCAACTATAAGATTCAATGAAACACCAACCAATCAAATGCTCGAACCTACAACTCATTCACTTCGGTTGCTTGTTTCTAATACCCACAAAGAACACAGTATCGATGGTTAATTACATCCACGAAGGAAGAAGATAATAAGAGGAAACAATTGGTAGACTCAAGCTCAAAGGAGAAAAAGTACCAAAGACAGTTGCTTCACAATTTTCTCTACAATTCAACACCCGATTAGAAGGTAGAAAAGGAGGCCAATATATAACTTTAGGATAGAACCAAAGTTGAGCCAAGGAATACTTAAATGGACCAACAATTATAATGGTCATCCATAAGTTGATTGGGTCATGAGCAATCTTAATTAATAAATTGTTTCCAATGGCCTAAGTTATTTTTGGTTGAGCCAATCAATATGGTCTTGATATTTTTAATCCAACCCATTTTAACATCATCGTCTAGATTTGTTGGGTATCAAAATTTGACAAATCTCCACCTTGATACCTAATTAACCTGTAAACAAACAATACCAAGTTTGCACTTGCCTAATCAAAGTAAACAAATAAAATTGAAATAACAGACATTACTTGTGTCTCGGACCCAAAAAAATATCATACTTGCTCACTATACTCACCGAGGGCTAAGGTAAAGAACCTATGTAGAAACAGATATACAATAATCAATTAAGAGCACATAATAACACAAAGTTATAAAAACATGCTATGAATACATACTATAGGATAATACACAAATCTTTTTAGCATGTTCAACATTTAGTCTAACACGTTAATCAAATAAATGGCCAGCATATAGAACCCCAAGAAAAGATCTCATCACAATTATCCTACCCTATTCCGTGTAGCTCGTATCTCGAGAACACATATATCCTTTCATTGCCAACCATACTTATAGATTGGTCACTCTTCATGCCTAACTGGTAAATTATAACAGATCCTAAGTCTATGAGAGGTTCCTCTATCACTACCTTACATTCAACTTAGGTAAAATATTGAGTTTCCACCCAATAGAAGTGATAGGTGGTCTCTAATCAAGGATATAGTCAATTGGGTAAAGTCCAAGTGTTCTAATGAAATAATCAATGCAACATATATGTACATCAACAAAACTAATTTCTCACGCAATGTAAGCCTTACATAGTGACATAAATGATAATTAAATCAAATAATCGATTATCAATTTTAAATACGTAACAAGTTGAATTCCTAAATTCTCACACAACGTAATAATTACCTCACATGGTAACTTCAATCTTAATGGCCAACTCACACGATGACCTGCTTTAGGGTCTTTACTATTCGTCCTAAATTTTTCAACAACGGCAGCAACACGAACACTGAAACTCGGGATCCCAACAACCAGGGCAAAATGGCCCAAAACCAAAATATTTCCCAAAACAAAAAATGAACACCACTTTGGTCCATAGAGCCTCTGGAACAATATGCCTTTTGGACCATCGTCGTAACGCCTTACGCGACTCCACCTGCGACTTCCGTCACTACGCGTCTCTCTCACATACCGTCGTACCGCTTTACACATTGGACTACCACCTCTGTCTCAATCTGTTGAATTCAAATCTAGTCTTGATTTCCTTAAGAGACCTCGAATCTGGTCTTGGTTTCCTTAAGAGACCTCTGGATTTGTCAAAAAACCCAATTTCAAATCCAACAATTTGGATTTTTTTGGGTAAATTCTTGGCACCAACTTTTTCCTCGATTCAGTTCGCTTTTTGCACCAATATTTCCTATGAAGAATAATAGAAGTATAGACAAGTTCTTCAGATTTTGTTTTTTGATAAAGAGTCATAGTAGCAGGAAAATCTCTCGTTATAGCCTTTGAGACTTTCTGTTGAACAAGGACTTCCCTCATTTTTTACTGCCAAATGGGGAAATCTCTTTTTCCATTAAAAACTCCAAGTTCAAACGTAGTAGTCTTCATTTGAAATTTTTAATCAAAACAAGAAAAAGATTCAAAGTTAATGTTCAACAGAAAAACGAATATCTCAGAAAAATCAAATGTTATACAATACACAGTGTCACACAAAAAACAATTATGAAGTATCAGAAAACATTTCATAAAAGACTAATAATCACAGTAAATGAATAAGGGATGTGTAATGCATATAGACAAGGGAATCCCTCCNGAATATCTCAGAAAAATCAAATGTTATACAATACACAGTGTCACACAAAAAACAATTATGAAGTATCAGAAAACATTTCATAAAAGACTAATAATCACAGTAAATGAATAAGGGATGTGTAATGCATATAGACAAGGGAATCCCTCCAATCCCAATGTGATCGAATTCATTAGGATTCTGTGAGGTTCAAAACTACCCCAGGTCAAGGCACAATTCTTAAACACAAGAAATAAAAAGGGGAAAAAAAAGGAAACGGGAAGAAGGAGGAAGGGGGAAGAATAGTAATATGAACAACAACAGAAGCGTTATGGTTAGAAATTTTAACCAAAAGCTACGAGCAACACCCACAACAAATCCAGGTGTTTCCAGAACAATCAACATAGAACTTACGATCAAAGTCCTTGTTGCCAAGAATTCAAACCAATGTTCGTAAACAAACCAAGATCTCCAAAGAAATCACTGTAAAAAACAAGATCCGTAAAAAATAGGATCTAAGGTTTCACCAATCATCAGATCTGTAAAGATCTAGTTATGAAAATTGGTTTTCCACAAACATATCACGATCAAAGGAATACCAAACCAACCAAAAGGCTCTGATACCACTGTTATATCTTGTAATGAAACCAAACGAACAAGAACTCAAATAGATCAACGAATATCACTAGCATCAGGGATTAATATGATTTTTTGCTCAGAAACTTATATTGTGCCCTTATGTACAATAATGAAACAACCACAAAACCCAAACCTTAGAAATGAACGGATTAAACGTAGCTACTACAATGGATACAAGATCAACACACTGATCTCAACCCAAAACCCTTAAGCGAAGAATCACACAGACTCCAATCACCCAGATTTATACCCAAAAACAAGAAGTTTTAGGTATACACACAATATGGAAAAAGAAGATAATGAGAGAAGATGAACAGAGAGTAGATCCAGAAGCTATTTGCTAAAACCAGATGAAAACTCTAATTAGGCAACCACTCAGCTGGGATATATACAAGTTTCCATCACCGTGGATCTTAGCAGTTAATCTAACGGTCCAGAGCAACACACGTGTTATCCATATTGGGCTTGAGTTTTGACACCGGGCAGAATAGTGATTATTTTGCTGACAGGTTTTGGTGGACAATTAACATGGAAGAAACAAGAACAATTCTTTATTAATCAAGCAATGATTCAAAAATAACCCACAAGTCGGGTTAAATAGCTAGAAAATAGTAATTATCAAAATTTACAAAAAATAGCAAAATCACAATATTCATACCAAAAGGAAATATGAAATAAAAGAAATAATATTCCAAAAATTTGGCTCAATTAGGGTTTGTAATCTATTCTAAAAAGGCAGCCGAAATATTACATAAAAAGGAAAAAAAAAATAACTAAAGCTGAGGATTCGGAAGGGAAAACAACTGAATTTGCCCTCGGAACCGATGCACATTGAGCAAATCTGGGTGACCACAAAGTGCGTGTCGGAAAGAGCTTTCCGAATTGGAGTCATGAACGCGATTCTGATAACCGTAGCCAAAGTTATGGTCAAAATACTAAACGTGTCCAAAAACGACCCCAATTAAGAAATGACATTGATTACTTGCCATTCTTACGCTGATCCGCTAACTCATTGTACTTCAACGAGCTATCGACAACTCAGCTTCGCGTGACTCAAATCCTCGTGCATCAGGTTTGGGTTTGGATCAATATTGCATTATCCAGCATGACCAATCAATTCTCGCGAGTGGGCTTAACCCTGTTTTCATCATAGCTCAATGGACTGGAATTACTTAAATTTGGCTTCACAGTTCATCAGCAAATGTTGTGTTTCTCTAATGGCAAAGAGAAGAATTTGAAGTTTATACTTAACCAAAGGTTTAGAGTTTAAGCCATTCTTTCCTCCTTCTATCCCCTTTATTTTTAATCATCTCTCTACGGCCATTTTCCATTGTTTGTGAAATTTCTTTATGAATAATCTCAAATCAAACTAAAATCTCTCCAAATCTCATATTTAAAAATAAAACTCTCAGAAAAATGAAACAAACCTCTCCCACATGTGTGTTTAATATTTGATTAATTTAGTTTAAGTGCTTTTCGCTTAATTGTTGGTTTTAAGTTTATAAATTTAGCTCTGAAAATTGATAATGAAGAAAAAAAAGTCAAAATACATACTTCGAATTGTGGGCTCAAATTCTAGCGTTCGACTTACATATGAAAGTCTGGATGTGGCTACGAAAACCTACTTCAATCACTTGTTAATTTTATTGCAGATATAGTATGAAATTATGTAAACTTATTGTTGAAGCTTGGAATTAATTACTTCTTATTTGAAGCCTGCAAAATAGTCCAAAATAATGTGCAATTTCTAATCAAAGTTTTCAAATATTTTGATAAAAATTTCCGAAATGTTTCTAATTTATTTTATATATATATATAAAAAAAAAAATGTAAGAAACTTTTTGTGCATATATGTATCATTATTTCCCTCTCTGTTAACCAAGTGTCATAACCTAAACTATATACTCACCACACACATACAGAGACACAGAGACAAAGAGAAAGAAAAAGATGACAGAGTTGGAAAATAAGAGCATGTACATAGAACAAACCCCAGAAACACTGGAGATTAGTCCTAACAAGAATTTCGACGATGATGGCCGAGTCAGACGAACTGGTATAAGACACACTGATGCTAACACATATATGAGCAAACTTAATCCATTGTTTTTTTTTTTTTCTTTTTTTTTTTTTAAGGTACTTTGGTGACTGCAAGTGCACATATCATAACCGCGGTGATTGGGTCTGGCGTGCTTTCACTGGCGTGGGCCATAGCTCAGTTGGGATGGGTGGCTGGTCCGGCAGTTCTTCTGGCGTTCTCTTTCATAACCTACTTCACCTCCACCCTACTAGCCGACAGTTATCGCTCTCCTGGACCCGTCCATGGCAACCGAAACTACACTTACATGGACGTTGTTAGGTCTCATTTAGGTAACACTTTCTTGGAAGTTTTGATGCATACTTGTTCAGATTAATCTGAGACGCTTCTAATTTTTTTTTGGGTGAAATTTCCAATAATTTGCAGGAGGTGTGAAAGTTCAGCTTTGTGGATTAGCCCAGTATGGTAATCTCATTGGGGTTACAATTGGATACACAATAACTGCATCTATTAGTATGGTGTGAGTAGTAATATTTATCGTCCTGAGAAAATTTCTGGTGTTTTTCAAACTAATATTGACTAGTATTCATGTTTTGATGTGTGTCTTGGGTTATTGTCAGGGCGGTCGAGAGGTCAAATTGTTACCACAAACACGGCCATCATGTCAAGTGTTCGATATCCAACTATCCATTTATGATAATATTTGCTGTGATTCAGATAATTCTTAGCCAAATACCAAACTTCCATGAGCTGTCATGGCTGTCTATTGTAGCGGCAGTCATGTCTTTCGCCTACTCTTCCATCGGCCTCGGCCTCTCCATAGCTAAGGTTGCAGGTATTAGACTCGTAGTTTAATTATCCTGCTATTTTGTTATGTAACGTGGTTTTTTTAAACATAACTAAATTAAGATTGTGGTCCAATATGATGAATATTTGTGGTTTGGATTAATTAAGGTGGTGGGCACGCTCGTACAAGCCTATCGGGAGTAACAGTCGGAGTGGACGTGTCTGGTTCGGAGAAGGTTTGGAAAAGCTTCCAAGCCATTAGAGATATAGCATTTGCCTATGCCTACTCTACAGTTCTTATTGAAATCCAGGCAAGTCAATTATTTGTAGATAGATAAATATACACTGACGTTGAAGCTACACATTAATTTGAGTATAGTACACATGATATAAGACATTATCCAAACTTGAAATATGTGCCTAATTTAATGAAGCATAGTATGAATTGCTGGATAAGTCTATCTCGTTCTTGAGATGGACACGGAATGCATTACTCGGTATATATACAATAAAAGCTCCTTCAATTGATTGCGGAATCAATTATTCTTAAATATAGTAACTTATGTCTTATCATAAATTATGTTTGCATGAGAAAAGCGTGTTGTTACACTCATGGTGCACCAAATGGACGTATGTTGGCCAATTCGCGACTATTCAAGAAAACCCCGTGTTTTTTCAATTGAATACTAATTAATTTTTATTAAAAAAAAAAAAATAGTGCTGTAATTGAAGAGAAGGCCAAAACAGATAAATTGGTCCATCCTACCTAAGGTCCACAAAGTAGGCTAAAAATGATTCTTCCATTTCTGTTTGTTTTTACTTTATAGTGGTACTGAGGATTGGACCACTAGCCATTGAGATTTAGCCCCTGTTTGGTAGATATTAAAATCAATTTTTAGTAGATTTTGATAATAAAAAAAGGATGAAATGTATGGTTGAAAAATTGTGGATATGTATTTAAAATAAGTTGTTGATTTTGACCTACGATTTTAATTCAAACTAAACGAGACGTTAGATTTGGATTCGTCACGTCACACTATTGATTGAAATTATTGGAATCATCCTTTATACAGAGTCACATGAGATACAGATTGAACATGGAATCATCCTTTATACAGAGTCACATGAGATACCACACATTCTCTCATCAACCACTGTTCCAAAACTTATAATTTATCCTAAATGGGGGCCAAACACTAGCTTAATTGTCGAATATTGTACTCCTAGTGGTCGTCTAAAGATTTCCTAATAGATGAAAGAAGTTGTTACTCATTGTTGAAGTGTAATACTGATATTGCAAGTGGGTTAATTACACCAACGACCATTAAAGTTTAATTTAGTTTCACATGTCACCATTCTATCACATTCATCACATATAATTTCTCATATCGATAAAAATCAAGACCCAAGTGCCAATTTCTGCCAATCTTGGGTGGGGTGGGTTGGGGGGGCTCAAAGTGCCAATTTATGCCAATCTTGGGGGTCTCTAAGTGCCATTCTTGACTTTAGAGAACATGTTAATCTTTAATCACAAATCCAATTTTTATTATACATATTCAATTAGTCCACGGTGAAATGAACATTTTAATACTCAATAATCATGGAGGAAACTCAAGAATTTAGAGCGACAAATACATGTTAATTGAGAGAGACATTATATATTTTGATAGTTCAAAGGAATATACTTTTCAACTACATCATTAGTTTTTTAGAGTGCATTATTGAAGTTAATCAAGCAATAAAAAAGTCACAATTTTGGAATTTTCATGGTTGGACAAGAAGAGTACAAAGTTTTGGACACATTCACTTAAAGACAATAAATGAATATCACCTATTATTAAACAGTATATCTTACTAAACTTAAAATAATCATGCTATACGAATAGAAAGTTTGACATAATGATTGATATAAATTGGACTATTTTAACACGACTTGTTTTCCACCCAATTACCTCCCATCATGACGTCTTTTTCACTCCATATGACTAGATTCTTCTAGCAAAGTAGCATTATTCAACCTAAAATTAAATTTTAGTAGATTTTGGAAAAAAATGTTGATGAAATGTGTGATTAAAATTAATTATTGAAGACTTGAAATTTTAATTTAATTTAATCGGAATCAAACATAGACAATATTAATATTCGGATGTATTATGCAGGACACGTTGAAGTCCCCGCCCCCAGAGAATAAGGTAATGAAAAAGGCCTCATTAATAGGAGTGTCGACCACGACCCTATTCTACGTCATGTGTGGCTGCATAGGGTATGCTGCATTTGGGAATAAAGCTCCTGGAAATTTCCTCACCGGATTTGGATTTTACGAACCCTTCTGGTTGATTGACTTTGCCAATATTTGCATCGCCATCCACTTAATTGGTGCTTACCAGGTAAATAAATATTCTATAATCCACTGCTAGAATAGCTAATCTAGTGATAATTGTGCTTGCATGTACAAAATGATTTACATACATATGACTTAGTGAAATATGATTAAGTCACAATTTCTTCAAGAAAAAAAAAAAAAAACTTCCTCACTTTCTTTTTAACACCAAATTTGTATATAAACCAAGAAGCATTATTAATCTTCATAATCCCTTTTCTCATCAGGTCTTTGCCCAGCCTATATTTGGTTTCGTTGAGAAACGTTGCTGCCAGAAATGGCCAGAAAACAAATTCATCACGACCGAGCACGTCATCAAAGTTCAACTATGCGGCTCTTGGCACATTAACTTGTTCAGGCTGATATGGAGAACAGTTTACGTCGTAGCTACAGCCGTGATAGCCATGACATTTCCGTTCTTCAACCATTTCTTGGGTTTGATTGGAGCAGCCTCATTTTACCCATTAACAGTGTATTTTCCCATAGAGATGCACATTGCACGGGCCAAAATACCCAAGTATTCCTTCACATGGATATGGCTTAAAATACTCAGTTGGGCTTGTCTTATTGTGTCACTCGTTGCTGCTGCTGGATCCATACAAGGGCTTGCCCACGATGTCAAGAAGTACAAGCCCTTCAAAACTCAACAAGATTTAGTTAGTACTTGACATGTGTAAAGTTTTGAATAAGAATTTATCAAAGACGGACTCATTAATGCAGAAAGAAACTGCCAATAAACCTACCTTGTTGCCTTGTTGGTCCTGCAAAATCTGTTTTACAGGGTCTGAAGCAAGAAACTTGATGATTTATTACATCTGTAGTTGTAGCATAACGATGCCTGAGCAATCTCCGAAGTGTTGGATGTGGAAATTTAATCTTCACAATAGGAAATCGATTTTCCTATAAAGATTAAACCCAAATGCAAGGTGGATCTTCGATCACCTTGAGATCATAGGATATTTTATTTAAATCGCCACATATAAATGTGAGATAATAACTTTGAAGGAGCTTTTAATGACCTAGACAAATGCTTCATCCCTTAGATCTTTTCTCTTTTGCTCCTTAGGTGCCCCATCCCTCTTGTGAAATGTACCCTAACAGGACATATTTATACCACACAATAAGAGTTTCATATTTGCACAATTTCCTTGGAATTTATTGTAGTAGACCAATTAAGTCATACACCTTTATTGTAGTAGACCAATTGAGACATCTATTAATTCTGGCTTACTCTATCAAAAAAATCTAGATTGCACTCTTGAGTCGAGTGAAAGTTATGGAAACCAATTATGATTCGATAACGATATCCTTCGACCATCGTTCCACGAGTCAACCCCCGTTTGATCGTCAATATGCTAAAGTCGTCAAAATGACCGTTTTGACCTTCAACATGTATTGCCCTCTAAGTC
>CAIGRQ010154942.1:0-22524 GCA_903798375.1 Fraxinus sp. D2006-0159
GACTTGTATAGTAACATTATCGTAACGTCTTAGCCTAAAATGGCAAACAAAAAACTATATTTTAGTTTATTGTGATTTCACTTTGATTTAGTTGGTATTTAAATTTGTAGTAGATATATTTAGTTTGTTTTAGATTTATTGCTAATAAGATATAAATATATATTGAATTCAATGAGTTAATATTATAAAAGTAGACAGACAAAAATATATACGACAAAACTGACGGTTTAAAATCGAACCAAACTGTTAGGTTTAGGTTTGAGTTTTTTTCAAACAGTTCAAAATGGTTTGGTTTAAGTTTAGGTTTTTCTCAAACCGGTTTAAACGGTTTGGTTTGAAAATTTGTCAAAAATCGTTAAAATCGGACAGCTTACACCCCTAATTTCACCTTATAATAATCTCTTTAGAAAGAAGTATTAAAGACCGTAACTTAAATTCTCAATAAAATTCCAAGCAAAGCAACTATTAAGGGGTTACAATTTTTTTTAATGATCCCACTATTAAGTTAATTTTTGAAACGGAAAATGTTTGATTTCTCGATGAGGTAGAGTTTGCGAGGGGAGATAAGGTTTTAAGGATAATAATCTCATCTTTAAAGAATGATATGTATATAACACTTTAGTTGCAATTGACAATGGTCAAGATCAATGACAAGTTCTTACTTCAGATCTTATTCAAAAAGCAATTTCGAATTAAGACAGTATTACAAAATTTCATATACACTATCAAGATATTGTTTCAGAAAACAAACTCAACAACTTCAAGAATAAATGTCATTAAGAATCCACCAGAGAAAAGAGAAATAATTTTGGATGATTTTACAGTCTTTCTCCAAAAAAATAAGAATAGTTTTGGATTAATGGAAAAAGATCCGATCAATCAACTTTCATCAAATCATGCAAAGAAATAATTCTTATTAGTGGATTAATGCCATGAATAAAAAGATAATGACATTTAGGAACTCATCACATTGCATGAAGGTGCGAGACTATTGGTTGTAAATGGATATTTAAAATCAAGAGGGATTTGAATAGTGATGTGGAGAGATATGATGCTCATCTTATTATAAATGACTTTACTAAAAGTGAAGGTATTGACTTTAAAGAGACTCTCTCTTCGATTTTTATGAAAAACTCTTTTAGGACTATTATAACATTTGTGACATATTTTAATCTTAGACTATGTTAGATGGTTTACTAACTAAAAAAATTCATATATTGGATTAAGCATATTTCCCATCAATGTTATCACAAATTTTATCAAATAATTATTTTGTTTATTTTAAGATGAGTTCATTTGATAATTGTGTATATCACAAGTTTAGTGGGAGTAACCATATTTTTGATATTGTATGTCGATGACGTACTGCTTGCCCACAATGTCACAAACTTATCACACGAAACCAAGAAATTTCTATTATGGAATTTTGAAATGAAAAAAAAAAAATCTTTATGACATTTCTTTTGTATTAAGGGTATAGATATACTTGAATCGTTTTCGCGGTATTTTTAGATTATCGCAAAAGAGTTGTGCCGTTAAAGTTCTTAAAAGATTTGAGAGGCAGGTATGTAAACCAAATGATGCCCTACTGCTAAGTGAGACAAGTTTAGTATCAATCAATGCCATAAAGATTAATTTAAAGAAAAGAAAATACAAAAAATTCCATTTGTTTCAGCAGTTGGGAGTTTAATGTATGCTTAGATTTGCACAAATTTGAATGTATCATTCATTGTTGGAATGTTGAGCACATATTTAAGCAACTCTAGAATGGATATTTGATTTTATCGGTTGTTCAATAAGTCATTCTATAGAGAACTAAGAATTACATGATCACATACATGAAATTAAATCAATTAGAGATTATTGGATATTCTCATTCATGAAATATGAGTGTGGAATTTTGTTACTGGACTGCACATTTTGGATAGAATGGAAATACCATTTAAGTTATTTTATGACAACAGTAGTCTTGTATTCCAATAGGAACTCAACAGTGTCAAAGTTTATAAACCTCGAGTTTCTAGTTATTAAGGAAAGAATTCAAAGTAATCATGTTTCTATAAAACATATTAGGATAAACTCCATAATTATAGATCCATTCACTAAATGGTCGTCGTTCAACATCTTTCATAAGCATAATGCTCACATGGTTCATCTTTTGATAATACAGCTGTTGACGTGCCGAGCTCAAAGGTCAGTCAGATCGGATTAATGCACGTGGTGAGCACGTGACAACGTGAGCTCGGTAGTGTGAGGTCGCTCGGATAGTTAGTGTACCCGTAAAGATTGTATAGTCTTTCAAAGAAATAAGATTCTAATGATTGAAGATCACTGACAGGATCAGTAAGCCAACCAATCAGAAAAACCCACAGGGAGTAATCTTACATTAATGCTGACATAAGCTTTGATCAAATAATTATGCTCCCTTCCCAAGACTTGCTTTATTAATTACTAGGGTCCACCTGTAAGATTCACTCATTATGAAAATTGCCAGATCGAGCTCGGTGACGAATTGAATTATTCCAACATGCTCGGGATTGCAAGTGACAAGCGTGTATATTTTCTCCTATAAAAGAGGAAATAGTGAAAAAGAAGAGACACGAGACTTTGCACATGACACATCTTCTTGTATTATCCATATGTCAAATATCTCCTATAAACATAGAAATGAGTAGTTGAATCACTGGTAACATTATATTGACAATCAGTCGAAGTCATATTCCTCTTTGAAGTTGGCTTGGAATTTATTTAATTTTCAACGTCAACAACAGTTTAGTGGGAATTTGTGTTTGAATGTCGTCTGTTTTAGATGCATAATCTTATCCGTGGATATTCGGTTTAATTTATAAATAAAGTATTCAGTTCAACTTTCACTTATATTATATTTTTTGGTTAATATCATTAAATAATAAGGTATGACCAGTTGAAAATAGACATGTTTAGATCACACTGTATGTAATTTCATGTTACACATCCACACTTAATTTGTTATTTGATTGTGATGATATACATGAACATTGATGAGTTTAGTTATAGTACTGCTTTGATCCTATATTGACATAATTGATGAACGAGATTGTTCGGAGATACTTTTGGTTATGATAGCAAAAGTATTGAGCTCATAAGGTTATACACATTTATAAGGAAACATATGTGACCCGAGTGGAAGACTTAGAAATTATTTAATTTGTTATGTGAGTCCACATATGTAATTAATTGTGTATAAATGTTATCTAAAGTTAAGCTCAAAATTAAAGTGATCTAATAAATAATTAATCAATGAGTTTTAGATATCTAAATAAAGTGTATGTCGAATTATATGTGTAGAGATCAGATCCATTAAAGTTGTATTTAACGATGAGCCGATACATATATAAACTATATATAAAGTTATGGTTCCCAATTCATATATAATTTCTCGTTCTTTGTGCCATCCCATCAACACAAGAATCAATAGAGAAAGATTCAAAACCCACAATCAAGAATCAAGAATTATAATTAAGAAGAAAGAATTTAGTCAATCATGATCAAGAACTTAAAAATCAAAAGAGTTAATATTCAAGAATAAAGATCCGAAATCAAGATACAATTAAAAAGAATCGGCCCCAATGAATTAAGCTATATTCTGCATTTATTAATCTTTTTGATAATTTGACATAGAGAATCTTGACAATAAAGTAATTAAATTTTCACGTTTTTAAAATTTAAAGTTTCATAAAATTCCAACATGAAATACTCAAAGTTAGAGCATCCTCAATGGCGGTATAAAATAGAGATTTAAATATTCAAAGTGGTCAAAAATCTCTTCAATAAAAAGATGCAAAGGGGTTAAAAATTTACATTTTTTTTAACATTCAAAAGAGGTGAAAAAAAAAGTGAATTTAGATCTTCTGAATGGAGTAGAATTTGGATTTAGATCCATTGAGATATAAATGTAGTTTGGAGATGCCAATTTGCACCCAATTTTACACTACTATTGAAAATGCACATAGTTTGTTTTCCAAACGTGTTCAATATGTTAATTTTTCTTTTTAACTTGAAGTAAAAAAATAAAATAAAACAATGCTCACTTTCAAATTAACTCTTGCTTTTGAGACAAGTTATTTATTTATTCGAATTTGACAACAAAAAACAATTATGTTAATACTTGCTTCCTTAATTAAACCTTTTAAGTTTAGCCATGTATATTTTTATGGACTAGTAATTATTTTTAGAAACATTTATTTTATTACATGTGATTTTAAAAGTTGGTTTTTATTTATTCTCTAGAAAGTAAAAATCTAATAACTTTTCACAAAGGGTCCGTTTGATTGCAAGAATGGAATTTAGGTGAAAAAAATGAATTCCTAATAATTGAATTGTCTAGAACTTATTTTAATGAGAATTGTCAATTAATTATGTTTGATTGGTATGATTTTTCACCTGAAAAATATTGAAATTTTGGTATTCGTTTGACTTTGTTTTCCACGAAAATTGTTCATTAATGGGAAAGTTACCTAGAAAAGCTTTTCCCACCGAAAAGTTGGGAAAAACTTTTTATACACAAGAAGGAAAAAAAAAACCAATAAACAACATAATGAAGGATTTAACTAAAAACATACTTAACTATTTTAGCATGAATACTTTTTTCATATATAGAAGTTATTTTTAAGAAGGGAACTAAAATGTTTGATCCTTTTATGTTTACTGTAAGATACTATTTTCATTTAAAATAAAATAAAATTTAGTGCCTGTTTGGCTAAGCTTAATTTTGTTTTCTTTTTTGAACGAATCTATCCTCAAAAATTTATTTATCTGTAAATAAGTATATTTATAGACTGTAAAAGAACGAATTTGTTGTACAAAATAGTGTTTACATTGCATATACGTTGGGAATTGGGGTCCATTACTTGGAAATTTATCACGAACTGATTTGAATCCGAATTGATTACGTAAAATTGTTGAAATTTTTATCAATAAATTATCGATAATTATTTCTCTATGTTAATTTTTTTTCTTTACTATTTGTTTTTCGATGGCATCATGATTTTTATTTAAGGACATGACGTCTCGAATGATCTAAAATAAATAAAAACTAGAAAAATTAGAGGGCACATAACAAAAAAATGAATTATTGAGGGACGATATTTTGGAAATGTGTGACGATAGGGCAATTTTTTGCCCCCCCACCCCCCCCTCCCCTCCCCGCACGCTCTTAAATTGATCATTCTTCAATTAATTTTATTGTTAGTGGGCCCCGCTTGCTTAATAAAGAAACCCTAATTTACAGAAGCATTATAGTAAAGTAACAAATAATTGATTAAAGCTGATCAATACTTGTTCTCAAAATAAAATACTTAAGGCATGTTATCTTTGCTATTTTCAGATCATTTTTTATTTTTGAAAACATTAAAACACGTTTACACACCTATTTTTAGAAACGAATTTCGAAAACGAGTTTAAAATTTACGAAGAAAATAAAAAACGCTAAAAAGTCGTTTTGGTGTTTTAAGTTAAAACCAAGCCAAAATTTCGAAACGCGAAAAATGACCAGATTTTGCCAACAGTAGGATATATTAGTTGAGAGAGTCACATATATTGTGAAGATCACGAGTTCGATTCCGTTTCACCGCAATTCAATACAAATGAATTTTCATTTTATATGCACAGTCTAAAACTTCTCTCCACGCACAAAGAACATTCTCCAGAGAGCAATATATTTAGCGTATCATACCGTATTGCGGGCTTCCCTAGCAAACTAACAGTGAATTAAACCCATAAGGTCGATGCGGCCGCTTCGCTCCAGCATCAGCCATTTTGATCTAATAAACTTCTTGTATTTCACTTTATATGATCTATACAACCATTATGAGAAGAAAAAGTCTAGATTTCTATTAACAATCACATACACTCAATTGAATGCAGGGTAGCTCTTGAAATATGTTGAGACATGCTTCATTTTCAGGATACTGAGGTTATCAAAAAGTGTTCTAAAAATTTCAAAGTAAACGCGATTTTCAATTTTCTATTTTGAGAAACAGTTTTTCAGAATGACAAAAAAAACGTATTTTCAACAATTTCAAAACAGACACTCAAAATAAAAAACTGAAAACTGAAATATGGAGAGAACATCCCCTTATTTTTCGTAACTTATTTTTTTTATTTTATGGCTTTTAAGCTCTTACGAAAAAATGTTAAATACATAGATAATTATGTGAAATGAAAAATTAAATAGTTCTAAAATAAATCTCTATCTTACCAATAAGTCTTTAAAGTATTACTTATACGTCTAAAAAAGTACTGCAAAGTTAAAAATTAAACTTTCTCAAAGAGATTAATTAAGCTAAAAATAATGGATTAATTTAGAGCAAGTGGACCGACCGAGCTATCGTTGTAATTATTTTGTATTGTCGTCGTCTTTTGATAGAGAGGGGGAGCGTAGTTTTCTGTAAGTTTCACAAAAATGGTGGGGCCTAAACTGACGATTCGCTGGGGGGAAAAAAAAAATAGTTATGCTACTTTACGAAAGTGTGTTGAAAAAATAACGTGGTAAGATTTAGATCATTAATTTTAAAAATTATCTTTTAAATCATTAGTCGAGATGTCGTCAACTTTTGTAATCTAATTTCGTAGTATGACTAAAAAATATCAAGAATAAATGTATAGTGAAGAAAGGCCAACATGTAGGGTGTAGGTATAGGAAAGGACAGTACTCGTTCTCTCTCTAAAATTCTTGAATACGATGTACTTGTGTTTTCTCTCTCACGCATATTCACCGAGGGAGATGGTGAATATTGGAGAGTTAACGGTACAAACTACAAACTTGCTTTTTGGTGGGGAGGAGAACCTGATGCCCCTTTTGATGTATCAGTGGGTGGCTCTGCTGCTTTCTCTTCCTGCCATATATACATGTATATACATATCTATCTATACATCATACATGTACAAACACGCGTTCTTTTTCTTTCTCCCTGCGCTCTAATCTTTTTGGTTGTTTTTTATATGCCCTCATTTTATCCTTAGTTTTTTCACCGTGTAATAAGAGTTTCAGAACTGGTATGCGATTTCTTTGATCTTTCAGGATCTTTTCTTTAACGTCTTCTGCTTTTGAGAATCAGACTTTCTTGGGGTTTTCTTGAATTTTCTTTCAGTTTTTAATTTATTACTCTATTTTTCTTGTTTTTTTGTTTTCTTCTTCAGCTACTGGAAGCACTGAGGGCTTTTTGTGATTTCATGATCCTTAGCATGTTTCTTGACGGACTTTTTTGGGTCTTTTCCTCAAATCTTGTTTATGCGTTTAAGCTACTTTGCTGTTTTCATGTCTACTGTTTACAGATTGACCTAAAATTTTATTCTGGACCTGGGTTTCGTCTTTCTTTCTTAGATCTTTCTCTATAATGTAAAATCTTTCACCAAACTTCAAATTTTGAGCTCATTTTAATGATTTCCTTGGTCCAATTTGGGTTATCTTTTCGATTCATCTCATCTTGCCATGATATCATCTTGATTTACCTTCCTTTGAAATTGGTGTTTGAAGTGCGCAACTTCTTGGTTTTTCCCATAGTGAAAATATTCAAGAAATCTATGTACTTTTTCTTGATTTGCCCCCATAAAATAACGTTTTATGAAGTTTGATCTTTGTCTGTGGGCTTATTTCTTTGTCAAGCTTTTGTTCTTTCCTTCTCAATCATGCTTCCTCCAACACCTTTTAACGTTTACAAGCACATAAAATAACGTTGTGAAGGGTTCTAGAAGTTCCCTTCTGTTTTCTTGACTCTTGATCTCTTGTTGATATTGTCTCTTCTTTGCAGATTGATGGATAGATGAAGAAATGGATATTTAGATTTTTCTTGTGACTGTTTGTTGGGTAGCAAAAGAAGGGAGAAAAAACTATCAGCAGATGTTATCCATTGAAAACCTTCCACCATGTTCTTGTGAAATTTCCCTGCTGAAAAGTAGTAGTGATACTAGGGATGAAAGGGATTCTGATATTAGGCCTCAGCTTCAGTTAGATCTGCTCAAGTCAGGCTCTGATTACAACACTACCAAATTCTCCTTGAGGTAACAAACAAAACTTTGAATTAGCGAACTCTATGGGTTTCTCTTGATTGTTTTGTCATGGTTATATATTAGACTTCTTGGTTGGTCAGATCTACAGTTACATCTCAAACTTTATGATTATTTCTTCATCTTCTGTCTTTTTTTTTTATCATGTTCACTTGACTATACTATTTTTATCAGGTTTTTGGCCTTCAGATGGTTTTCTTCGTATATAAAGCTACAGTTTGAAATTTGACCCACTGTTTTTGGATGATGTATTTCTGGTTATTTTATGTGATAAAAACCTTGGCGTGTTTATCCACCATGTGTAAATTCTTGATGATGTTGGGATCTGTTGGAAAGTTCTCTGGCTAAAGCTGCTATTTCTTCTTAATCCTCATATTCTTCAGTTGTTTTGTTAGGGAAAGATTTCCATTTTCTGCAATATTCAAAAGTTGGGACTTCTAAATAATTCATAAATTTTGCTGCAGGGACTATGTTTTCCATACCCGGAGCAAGGATGTCAGGACTAATTGGCCATTTTCTCAGAAAAATTTGAAACTTTGTTTAAAGCATGGTGTTAAAGATTTGTTGCCACCTTTTCAATCTCTTGATTCCGTGAAAAACCCATCAATTGAGAAATGTTCTTTAGGAATTTCAATTGACAAAGAAAATATAAACAATTATGATGAGAAGCTTAACTGGTCGAGCGATCATCTCGCGTCTGTATCCTCTTGCAATGTTGAAGGTGACAATAAGCTAGTTGTGGATTGTGAGAACATAAATTCAAGTGGATCTGAAGAAGATAAAGAATTTTCATCAACCACGGCAAGTCAGTCTTGTTCTGAAATAGATTCAGTTCTCGCGATAAAGAAGCCTTGTTTGGAAATAGTAACTGGTAATTTGTCCGGACCTGTAGTGACGAAGCCTGAGTCTGCAGTTTTGGCATCCAAGAAGATCATAAGCTCAACTCAAAGCCCGGTTAAGAAGTGCAGAATTGTAGACCTGAGGTCTAACGAAGATCCTGTCCTGAACACTTCTGTGGCATTAGGAACTATGGCTTCAAAAGTGTGCCCGGTCTGCAAGACATTTTCATCTTCTTCAAACACCACTTTAAACGCCCATATTGATCAGTGTCTTTCTGGGGAATCAACAATCAAGGGAACATCGAGTTCTAAGGTTACTAAGCATAGAATAAAACCAAGGAAGATAAGATTGATGGTGGATATATATGAGACAGCTCCATATTGTACACTTGAGGAGCTTGATAGGAGAAATGGAACCAACTGGGCATTAAATTTGCGCTTTTCAGCTCAAAATATTGAGACATGTGCAGAAGAGAGGAACAAAACACCATCTCCTGTTAATCGTGAGGAAACCAATAAGGAAAGTGCAGTCTATGTTGACTCCAGTGGCACAAAGCTTAGGATTTTATCGAAGTTCAATGATCTGCAGACATTCTCCAATACCAATGATGACTTTGAATTTATGAAACTTGTTAAAAAGGATAAAGAAAGCAAAATTCTCTCGAGTAAGAAGAAGAAAAATAATCTTGTCCAGAAACACCATAAGCTTCTGAAACATGTTCCCCATGGTCAAAATAGTTTCTTTCCCAGGCCAAGTCATTGTTCCAATGTAGGTTCTTCTCCTCTTTTATGTTTTGTTTTTGCATGTGATAATCGTTGATTTTCATTTCTGGAATTGAGAGCATTTGTTTAGCTTCTGTTCCGTCATAGTTGAGAGAATTACTTCTTGCAAAGGTAGGAATATATCCTAACTGTCACATATTTGTTTCTTCAACTCACCAGATTGAAGCATAGAATGGTTTAAAATAGTCATCTACGTGCTTCTACAATCTCTAGAATAGCTTTTTGTTAATTTCTTTTTTCTTTTCATTTTCGATGTATCTAGGTAACTGGTCGTGTTTTCATATTTGATATATCTCCAATTCAGACTGTTCAATAATTGTGGAGTTGTAATTTTTTTGTATAAAACTTACAAACTGCTTTCTGCATCGAAAGTCCAAATGTTTGTCATGTTCAGCTGAAAAAAGCTTTAACCATGGGTTTTTCACAGATTAATGATGGTGGGAAAAGGAAGTTTCTCACTGAAAAATGCTTCGGGAAAGAGGGATACGTCACACAGCCCCCCAAAGCTCATGATCTGATAAAATTAAATTATTTGGGAAGAATAAAACAATGGGTAGGCTTCAAGCGCAGTGATCTCACAAAGAAGATAAATGATAAGGATGAAAATCAACAGCCAGACAAAAGCTCCAGAAAGAACTTGAGAACAAAAAGTCATCAGTCATCAACAGGTAATCCATTCACAAAGAGAAGTGGTCTTTTGAATTCTCAGGCCTTGCCTGATGAGAACCAACTTTCTCCTCCTGAAAGCAGCAGAAGAAAGGAGAATTTATCTTGTGATTCTTATGAAGAATACGGGGAACGGTCTTTGAGAAAAAGGGCGAGCTGGTCGTCATCGGAGTGTAAAGACTTCCATTATAAGAAGAATTATCAGGTGCTATCTAAGTACAATGTGAAACAGTTTAGAAAAGGTGGCCTCACAGTTGATTGCAATATGGATTTGCCAAAGAGTATCGAATATCATGCACCTTCTCAAAGTAAAAAGAGAACGAAGACCAACATTAGTCCAGCCAAAAATGCTGATAGTTCTATTATGAACCCAAAATCATCTGGAAGTAAATTGTTTTCATCTTCGGTGGAGAATATGTTGTCAGTCAGTGGAACATCTGTTTTTGGATCAAAAATAAAAATGAAAAGAAAATTGCTGGACATCAAGAAGCTTCGGCTGCACTACATGTCAGGATCAGATGAAGAGGCAGTTGCATCACAATGTGCAGTTGACCCGCAACATGATTTGGTAGAGAAACTTCGTGAAAGTGAAGATCAAATGAAAGAGATTTCTGATAAGAAATATGTTGAAAGAACAAGGGCTTTGAAAATCCGAAAGAAAAGGAAATTTATGATCTCCAGGAAACAGGAAGCCCTGGCTTTGAGGAGCTCACTGCCATCATCTGAATCTTATGGTCATGATGCAGTCGAATCTGTTGGAAACGAGGTTGCAATTCTGGAGGACATTGTCAGCCTACCATCTTCGGAAATGGCTAATGGCGAACTCTCTATGGTTCTTAGCAATTCTATGGATCCTAGGGTCTTGGAGGATGCTGATCTGGATGTTCAACTTGTCTCGCGACACTATATTGAAGCATACAAGGAACATTATCCAGCCGATCTAGTATTTGATGGTGAACATAAGATGTTTTGTGCAGATGGTCACATGGTGGCACAATTTGACATTGATGAAGGGCAAGGAAAATACTTTGTTGGTGTCGATCCGATACCCATACCTGGACCACCAGGATCCTTTTTGCCAAGTCCTGGGCGTATGGGTTCGGAAGATCTTCAAGGAAATTCTTCATTAACAAGCTGCAGGGTTCAATCTTCGAAAGATGATCGTGAATCAGTTGATAGGGGTTCTTCATATTCTCCTACTTCTGTTACATCAATAATCTCTAACTCCGTTGCAGCAAGATCTGATTCCATATCCTTGGAAAAATTTCCTCCTAGATCTCCTGAAGGAAATGAGATTAAATCTGGGTTCGCAGGAGCTAGCATTGATCCTATTGTGGGAATGTTCACCACCCCCTTTGCGCCGACAGCAATTGCAGGAGAAGGAAACCTCAACCTGGATGTCTCTAAGGCTGACTTGATGTTTCCTGAAATGGGTTCTCTCAAATTCAAGACCGCTCAACCGTGTTGTTGCTCTAGGAAGGAAGGAGCTTCACAAGCTGTTGCTTTGAATTATCAAGACTCAGAACATTGGCAACGGAATCTGGCTTCACTCTCACTTCCAGCTGATAAAAAGCAGATGATTGGTGATCCAAAGAGAAAATTTGACAGTTCTAGCTTTACTCCAGAAATGCTCTCTATGAGAGAGCCGAGTCCAATAGCTGAAGCAAATGTTGCAAACTCACCAACGGGGTATATTCCTAAGAAAGTTTTGATTGATTCTGAGGTTAAGTTCTCTAGTCATGGTGATTTTGAATCTGCTACTCCAGCTACTTCTAATCCTATTCTCAGACTGATGGGGAAAAACTTAATGGTGGTAAAGAAAGACGAAGATGTTACAGCCCAGTCACGTATCACAAATGTCCATGTAAAGCAGCATTTATGTGCTGATAATGGTGTCTCTCCTGAAAAGTTTCAAAAGGAGGATCATTCCTTTCATCACGTGGTTTCAGAAGAGCCCCTCCTCTTTGACCATTCTCAAAATCATACCTTATCACGACACTTTGATGTTGGATCATCAATTGGTTTCGGAATTCATAGTAGTGTTAGTACACCACAGTCATCCCCTCATCCACCACTAGTCCAATTTTCATGTAAGAGTTTTGGTGGGAGTTTCAGACTCTCGGAGTGCCATGAATACATAGGAAGCTGCAACTTGTCCACTGACCAACAAGGATCCATGAACAGACTGGGTGTTCCGATAACATCTGACGCTGATAAAGTTCGAATTCCTTCTGGCTATAACATTAATATGCCAGTTAGCTATGCTGATTCAGACGTTAAAACAACACATGTCAAAGAAAATATGAAGGGTAGGGAATCTACAGTTGGGATTTCAGCATCAATGAACGTAGGCTATGACTCAAGGCATGTGAATCCGTTGAACAGTTATCAATCACGGGATTATTCTATCTGTAGTGAGTCACCAATGGTTCTCAATGCAAGTTTTCAGGTGCCACACCCTGAGGGAATAAAAGCCAGTCCTGTTAACTGGAATTGTACTCCAGAATGGTCAAGTGTGCTGCATCCGAATTCTTTAACAGCTCCATCATCCTCCACATGTCACCTGAAATCTGAATTGCATTATTCTCCGCATTTGTCATGAGAGACAACCTATACTTGGCTGAGTCTTTCATCCCATTGAAAGTGTCAGTTTTGCATCAAATATTTGAGCCAAATCTCTTGATTTTCGTTGCCAACTGTCTTCCAAAATGGTTGATGATTAGGGCCGACTCTATGAGAACAAAACCATGCAGTTTGTTGAAGTACGTACAACCATCAAAGGTTGAGCAGATGAGTTTTAAGTACTGTTACATTTTCTGTATAAATTGCTGAAAACTTTGTAGATTCAATAGAGTTTGATGCTTCTAGGCTACTCCAGAAGCTTCCCGGATGCTGATGTATAAGAAATCTTTGAATAACAAGTTATCCAGAGGCCTTTTATAGTTCTTTTTGTTTCCCCTAATTTTATGAAGCCCCTTCCCATTGATGGAAGTGGAGAGCGTTGACGCATAGACAAGTCTTATCTTAAGCAGAATATTTTATTTTTCCCCCTCTATTCCTGATGCTATCATTTACCTAAAAGATATGCAATGTTTTGTTATAACGTTTTGATGTGCAAAGTTTATGGCATTTATCAGTCCAACAAAAATTCCATAAGCAGGATGACTCTTTAAAGTATTAAGAAGATAGCAACTTGAAGCTGCAAAATGGGAGTTTGGCTATCATCTTGAGCGTGTCATTGTAATGATCAACAGTTACATATCTGGTTTGCTGGTTACATGAGATAACGGCGCAAATCAGATATTACCATGCATAGTCACACACTTGTGCTTGTAGCTTTATATAGTTGATATCAGAAAAAAATTGTCCATATTTTATGCTTGAATAATATGTCTGATCATTCTTCAGGCAAACTGAATCCATTGCTGGGGTTTCGTGTGTAGAGCCTTATTGTGTTGATGATGAGAGGCGTTAGAATACTTGACAGTCGTGTCTTATTATCCTCTTCATTATATGAATGCTTTACTTGTGGTAGAGTATCTTTAGTTATGAGCTACATATATGCATTCTATTATTGCATGTGGTAATTTGGTAACAGATGACCACTGCGCACACGATAGTTAAATATTTTCACCGCCATATTCGAGTACAAGAATATAGGGCGTGTTCGGTAGAGATTAAAATTAAAAAATTAACTGTTATTATTGACTTTTATTAGACAAGTGAAACACAATAACAATTGTATTTTCAAATTTAATTGAATTTTAAGTACGATACGCACATATTAAATGTACATGTATATACATGGGATCATACTAAAGTGACAACCCGGAGCCTTACATAAGGACTTGTTGAAAGATTCGAACAAGACGAAGCAAAATATGGCCGTTAGTTTGCCACGAATTCTTGGCATTAGAATTTAGATGAAATCATGGGCAGCAAGTTCCAGCTTTTTGGAGGTAAATTCTAACCATACGAAGAATTTAATGGAATGTGTAATGATTTATTGTGGGCTGTTGACTGACGTATTGATGGAATGTGCATGGTGCAATTTGTTTGGTGAAAGCTTGACAGCCTAATAAATGTTAAGAAGACTTATTCCTACAGCGTGGGCCATTCTTTGTCTTTTACTTGGCTAATATGGATAATGGCAAAGTGATGCTAAGCCCTATACATTTTTTCAAAATTTATTTTCTATCACATATTTTTTATTACATTAATAATTTTTCCTTATTTTTAATCACATATTTCTCATCATATCACTATTTAAAATACATTATTTTCTCAATAATATCCATCAAATACACCATAGCCATGTTTGGTTAGTTAAAAGTTAGATTTTTAGTAAATTTTGAAAAAAATGTATTTTTGAAAAGTTGATAAAGATTGTGGACATATGTGATTAAAATGAGCTTAAGAAAAGTGAATTTTAAAAATAAGGGCCAAATAAACATGATAGTACAACAGTTGTTCATTAATAAAATTTAGTATTATTCCAAGTGTACATAATTTTTGTTTACAGAAAGTTTACATCCCCTCACATGTGTGAGGTCCATCATAATTAAAAAAAGAACAAAAAACCTATCCCCACCTTGTGTTTGTGAGTGCATGTAAACCCACCCACCTCCCACCCTTTCTGTAAGCCTAGCATCTCTCTACAATTTAATGTTGTTGAGATGTTGTAGAAGGCACGGATACGAGATGGACAAATTATCACTTGTTGATTCTAAAGGAATAACGAGAATATGATGAGATCAATGGTTATTGGTTCAACTGAATAGTGATAATTTTACACAAGTGCTCGAAATTAATGAATTTGGTCATTCACATAGTTTATTGAATTATTGAGAAATCTCAATATAATATTTTATGAATAAATTAAATATTTTAAGCACTTTTTAAAAGTATTAATATTTGGGTAATTGGCACAAAACGTCCATACATATCGACCTCATTGTAGAAAACGTCATTACCTTCTATTTCTTGGCATTTTTGCCCTCATTTCAACATTTATTTGCAATGAACGTCCTTCCATCCACCTCCCGTCAGTTTATTCTTCAATTAATTAAAAAAAAAACGTTGTTTTCTTATAAATCAACAAGGGTAATATCGTCCCACCCCATATCCCATTCATCCCCTTCTTCCTGCCTTCAACCTAGTCCATAAGTATTAACGGTATGGCTGCTATCATATTGGGTTGCTGGAAAGATTTACAAAACATATACAAAGGGATAAATTGGTTACACAAATTCACCAACTATGGCTGCTATCATTTCCAGTTTATGCTTATGCTTATGCTTATTAAGGGTGTAACAAAGGGATAAATTGAGAAGAACGAGTGTAAATGATGGTTACTATACGTATTAAGCGTCAATGGTGTATGACCCATTTTGGGTCAGTTGGTGAAGATGAATTGGTCCTTTTTTCCCTTTTTAGAATCATATTAAAACATCCCCACCTTTAAAGTATATTGGCGTAAAATATCCATACTTTTAAATTATATTGGCGTAAAACATCCCTACATTTAAATTCTATTGGCGAAAAACATTCCTAAATTTCAAAAAAAATTGCACAGAACATCCCTGCTTCCTTCTCTGTGCAGCCAATTTCTACACAGCAACTAAAACTCCAATTCTATCACAGTATCTCATCATAATTCGACCACATCTTAGACACAATTCATCCACCAATTAACCAAAAAATGTACAAAAAAATCAAATGATCATGAAACAATTATATCCACCAATTCAGAAAACATATATCCAGCATTTAAAACAAACATGTTCACAGGGGTGCTACATTATATATCCAGCAGTTCGAAAACATCAAAACTAGTTCAAAATTCTATCAAAACAGTTCAAAAAATAAAAAACAGAAGCAAAAAATTAATAGTTGAACGGTGGACAGCTTCATCCTAATTGCATACAGGAGGTGGTGTCCCTTTACAACCTCTCATATTGTGTCCTACTGCACCACAGTTTCTACATGTTATTATCAGCTTCGATCTTTTTCCCTGACCTGCTGTTGTCTCTGTAGTTGATTGTGAAATACTAGCATTGCTCTTCAACATTCGAGACTTCTTAGGCTGACTCGAAGAAGACATCTCATTTGGCTCTTTCTTTGGCCTCCCAGCTCTCTTGGTGTACATTGGTGGATTGAGAGGGTTCAGACCTGAGGTTGACCATGAGTCTGGACCTGTGATTGGAGAAATTGATGGTGTATATGTCCTGATATATGCATCCTTTTTGTAGATGTCATCAATGAACTCCATCATGTTTAGGCCTCTAGATACAATTGAGGAAATCACATGGCTACGAGGAATTTTCGATAATTGCCAACCACGACCTGTACAAGTTCTTACCCTTAAATCTACAGCATGTAGCACAATCCATGTATTGTGTCGGACTTGAAACTTTTCATTGCCTGCGTATTCCGCCCACTCCGTCCTTGCAAGCTTACTGTTTTTGTCCAGAATCTTCTGAGTCCCTGGTCCTATCGCTGCTGACCACCGATCACATGACTCCCTACAGGCTCTTCATCAAATATATCCTTATATCCTCCAGCATGGTCAGAATTGGCTTCTCTCTTGCACTCACAATTGTGCTATTAAACGATTCACATAAATTGTTGAGAAGCATGTCACATTGATTTCCCTCTCTGAAGTGGGATTTACTCCAATGAGAAGCTGGCTTTTGTTTAAGCCATCCATAAGCAATTGAGTCCAAGTCCAACATCGGTTGCATGTGTTAAAGCTACTGTGGCACAGTAGTAGCTCTGGTTGTATCCCATAAACAATTCCTCAACGCCAAACCCTTGTAATACCTGCTAAAATTGTTATAAAGATGTCTAACACACGTCCTATGCTCTGAATGCTCAAATAATGTCTCAATTGCATTAGTCAACCTCTTTTGCTTATCGAAAATGAATGCCCAATGATGACTATTGTGTATATGCAAATCATCCTTCAAGAGCCCCAAAAACCATCTCCAATTATCCCTATTCTCAACTTCAACAACTGCAAATGCCACCGGATACATACCATTGTTGGCATCGACACCAACTGCAGTTAACAACTGCCCACCATGCTCGGTCTTCAAAAATCATCCATCTACCCCAATTACCTTTCTACACTCCCTAACGAAACCATCTCTCAAAGCACCAAGGCAAATATACAGTCGTCTGAATTCTCCGGCGTACCCCTCAACCAAAGCAGTTATCCCAATATTTGTCCTTTTCAATTCCTTACAATAATCCCACAATAGTTTGTAATGGTCTACCACACTTCCTCTAATTTTTTCAAGTGCCTTCTCCTTTACTTTGTACAGTTGCCAATTTGAGATATCACCCAAACTATCCCGTTTAACCCTCTCCACGAATGCACTAACTGACATATTTTGTTGAGCCCTCCAGTCTGATAAACACATCTTGCCAAATAGGTTGAGGTCACTCTGAAGTTTTTAAACACCATGGGGGCAAGTATGCTCTTCTACGAATGTTTTAATCACCCAACTTTTCTTGCTATGCCCCTTGATAGCATACAACACCCATGGACAATCTCCCTTACACTTGGCTCTCAATCTTTGAGCACCATCCCTTTTGAACTTAATCTCTTTGTTGCTTCTAATTGAATGCGTAGTGATTGCGGTCTTTAGAATGCCATTTGACTCAAATACCATGCCTGCAGAAGGAAAAGAAGTGAATGCATATCAGACCTTATTAAAAAAAGGTACATAATCAGGTTTAAATAAAGAAGTAAATAATATGTTACCTATCCTAAAGACTGGATCCTCCATAGTTGTCCCTGCATTAAAAGCATCACCGAAAGCTCTCCTTCTTGAAGTTGTATCGTCCTCATCTTTACTATGAATGCTTTGTAAAGCATAGGAGTCCCCATAGTCGGTATCCGAATCCCGAACATGTTGGTCATTTGATTCACCAAATCTGAAGTCAAAATTTACCCTTTCACTCCCAGCTTCAGTAGTACCTATAGGCTCCTGTTCCATCTCATAATCGGATTCTACAAAACCTTCAACTTCCTCTTCTCCCCTTAGTTCTTCTTTATCATCTTCAACTACAACTTCGTCCTTTTCCACACTCAAATCACCTGCATTTGTATCTTCCTCGCTATGGTATTGTAAGGTTTCCTCGTACTGTGACCATAACTCATCTGCATGCTCTTCAAAAAATTGATCACCCCAATTACCCTCAGGCTCCCTTCCTTTATTTTCTATAGCTAAAGGTACTTAATAGTTTTCCAACGTTCGGTCTTCATCAGCTTGTGAAGAACAAGAATGCAATGGCAATGCATATGATCGCATTTGGGCTACTACATATATTTTCACTTTTGGATGTCCATCCCCGTCTCGGAGCATTCCCTGAATATCCTCTTCACTTTCCAATTTCGTGAACCCATTCCCTAAACTCAATTTTCTCTTCTTATAGTAAAACTCCAACCCTCTTTCATCACTCGTTCCATATAAGAATTTATGCAAATTTTCTCTTGCGCACCATTTCCCATGAAAGAAGTTCACGAACAGAACAAATCCCCATTCGTACGTCACATTGTTCGGCTTATCAAAAAACTGGCCTCTATAATGTACATCCACGGTGAAATATTGAGCATTACCACTTGCATGCAATATTGTTCACGTTAGTGATACTGAATTCACGCCAAAGTGCAATATGCGCACTGATAAAGACCATACTCACATTCATACAATTGGGGGATTTCCACAATGAAATTGTGTGACTTCACAGTGGAATTAGATGATTTTCCATAAAATTCAAGGAATGAACACATACTGTAGTTGGGTCGCTCATCGCCAAGGTTTCTCAAATATGGAAGAAGCATGGTGTTCTTCGAAGGTCTGCGCACTAAAATATATTATTAGACCCCCACAAACACTCTCAATCATGCCAAAAATCAAAATAAAAAACGGAAAACAAAAATACCCAACAATAATTTTGCTTACCTTGCTCGCTAGGGAAATCCTCAATGCATTTTCTCTACTCCGTATCCACGAGACGAGATGCGAACATATGAGAGGGGGAAGGAGGAACAGTTGAAGAAGTTGAAGAAAATGTCGAATTTTTTTAAGAAAATAACCATAAGAGATTGTTCGTGCGGGAGGGGAGATGAAGGGGTTGAATGGGGTGAGACGATATAACCCTTGTTGATTTATAAGAAAACATCATTTTTTTAATTAATTGACGGAGAAACTGACGGGAGGTGGATGTAAGGACGTTCGTCGAAAAGAAAGGTTGATATTAGGGCAAAAATGCCAAGAAATGGAAGGTAACGACATTTTCCACAATGAGGTCGATAGGTAGGGACGTTTTGTACCAATTACCCTATATTACATCAAGTGAGAATAAATTTTTTGACGATTTTAACCCTACTATAATTTAATTATTTCAATAATACTTTACTTTTCGTTTTTCAATATATAATAAATACTACAAAATCCTTATCATGTATGAATTTCATGTAATTAATTCTCAATTAATTAACATTCAAATTATAGACTCAATGAATCTTGATCTACATGAATATAGATTATTATCGATGAATTTATTCGTATTCATGTATCTAAAGATTTTAATGGGTGTTTAAATTCATGTATTGGATTAATTCTTATGTACCAAATATATTATAAAAAGATTGATCCTTTGTAGTTTTTCATCGTTACTAAAAATTTGAATCACAGAAGTTGGGTTTTGATAGTACAATTTTTTTCTTAAATTTTTATCCTAAATTTTATTTTTTTTAGATCGTTTGATAATTATCAAATCCTCCCTACAAGTCGATATCAAATATTACTTTTACAACATTTATAAAGTATTTCAGAATAACGTACAATGCTTGTTCAACTTAACTAGTATAACTAAAAGTCAATTCGAGATTATCACTTTTTTCCATTTTCTTTGGGACCGGACCCTAATATCAACAACGATTCATCCACTCAACCTGGTGTAGACAACACACTGCATCGAACCGGAGTGGCCGTAGAAACCCGACCAGATATTAGTTGCGACATGTATCACTACAATAGCTCTATCGCCATTTCTATCTTGAAATATTCCAAAGGTTCGCGGGCAGTAAGCAGGTACTCTATCAAACTCTTGGCTTCTTATGAAATCATCTGTATGAGTTTGCATATTGGAAATTAATTATGCATTATAACCCGCTAATTTATCGTAGATTAGGTTTTTTTTGCTAACTTGTTACGGTCTATGATGATGTTTCTTGAATTTTATAGTCCCTTTTCATTTCCAAGCGTCCATTCAAAATCTGAGGTGATTTCATGTACTACTGCAAACTCTCTTTCTTCATCATGCATTGAGCAAAAGATTGAACTGGAATCTGGAGAACAATTTGGTATGAACTCATGGCATGCTACTCCTTTCAGAGAACCCTTTTTTGTTCTGCCAATAATTTGTTGGTGACTCGAAGGACTTCTAACAAGTTGATTAGTTTCACAAAACCACGTAGGAGTTATTCTTCAAATGTGATGTTTAAAAATGTAACGTATATTATTAACATTGACAACCATGCTTTGTTTAATATGTCCATTTTGACATTTCCAACTCACTAAATTGTTTAATTTTTCGCAATTCAGTGTTTTGGTAGAGTGTCTTGTAGTTTGAGTTCTGATTGGTTTAAAGTTGCACAGAGAGTTTCTTTGCTTAGTATAAGTACGTCTGCCGAAAGTGCAACACTAGCTCAAGATGCAATTTTTGATTCAGCTGACCATAGACATGGACTATTGAACCCCAGATCTTCAAATGGTAGAGTTATGCTGATTGATGGAACATCAATCATTTATAGGGCGTACTACTAGCTTCTTGGTACGTCAAACCACCTACTCTGAATTCATTCATGCAACTGGTTAATGTATTCTCTTTTGAACAAATGTAGTTTCACTTTCTATATATGATTCTTTTACATTATTATGAGTACGAATGTGATATATGTTGTTTCACTTGTAGTTTCCATAATATATCATGGATCCTATCTTACAAAATCAAAAGTTGGAAGGATTGTATAAGTTAACACATGATGATGTTGGATCCAGTAGTTCAGTTTGGGGTCATGTTGGAGAATTTTTCTCAGACCACCTTGCTGAGAACATTTTCATTCTATAGTAGTCTTGGATTATCGATGCTCATGAATGAAATAAGTTAAAGCAAAGAAGAGAGAGTGGAGAAGTGAAAGAGAAGAGGCACGAAGGAAGGAGAGATGAATTGGTGGACAAGGGAAAGGAGGAGCAAAATATCTGTAGTATATAGAGGAAAAATCTTGAGCATTACCTCTTTTCCTATTCTTAATCAGTAGCTAATGATGAACTTTATTTATTGTATATATCACTATGGTACTCTAGTAACCAATAGACCAGGGACAAGATATTAAATTAAATTCTTTTAAGTCCCAAAACACACAATTCTAAGTTAGCCGTTGCATTATACTAATTATGAAGCTACTTTCCATCTTATTGGATGTGAAACTTGTTCTATTCTTAGTATGGCTTATAGATCATGCCATGGAGCTAAAAATAACATTAATACTCGATAATTTGAAGCAGAATCTGAAATATGTTCACCACCTCGATATCTGAATTTGATTATTTTTTAGGCTTTCTTGACCAGCTGATTTTGTATTTTTTTATGCAAAAAATCTCCCGTTCTTTGGTGGATCGTGCAATTGAATCTGCTGAAATATGAAGACTAATCAACTTTAGACAATTATATTACTAAAAACATAATCTCCGGTCTACTATATCATCCTGTTGAATTAAAAACAATACATTGATCCATGTTTTCTGCAAATAACAAAAAGAGTAGTTTGAGATATATGAGATGTGAAGAATGCCAAGCAGTGACGTGATCATGAAGTGGTTGTTCTGAAGAGAACAAGACAAGAATGGTTAACTCCTTCGCTTTTTAACGAGGAGAATAATTCTACTGTTTTTTGATATGAAACTTGTTCCACTTCCTGACACTGAAACCTCTATTAGTTATCCTACTACCTACAAAACCTGATGGGAAGCCCTGTCTAAAGATTGATCAGCATTTTTGCGTATGAGGAACTTCACAAAACAACTCATGGAAACAAGCTGAACGTCTATATGAACTTGGGAAGGTCGAACTTTTCTGTAAAAAGTATCTTACTTGTTGGGAGCAAAAGAAGTCC
>CAIGRQ010154958.1:0-15386 GCA_903798375.1 Fraxinus sp. D2006-0159
TTTTGAATATATTTAGATAATTTTCTAGAGAGTAATGCTATTCGTAATTGGTATACACGCGACAATTTCTTATTTGATGCATGTACATGCTACGTATGATGATTATCAGTAATCTTCACTATGAATAACATTATTCTTTTCTAAAAGTGTTTTGTATGATTAAGAGAGTTTTTAGATAAAGTTAAACATAATATCTCAGGAAACTCTTCGACACAAAGAATTCCATTCAAAAGAGCCCTAAATGCTTGTGGTAAAAATGCATTTAACTCTAGTGCTCGAAAATAATATTTCAAAACTTTGTTAACACTTATGTTACACTCGTTATATGACTTATTAAAGTATAGAACTTCAGTATGAAATAAGATTGAAGATTAAACAAAATCTTTCACTTATATAATTATATGTAACATTGATTTTATGTTCAATTTTATAGCTTTTTTTGTCGGGCAATTCTTCTCAATCGACGAATTAATTTAACTATCAAAACGTCTAACATTCTAGTTCCTTCTTGCAGTATAAAATATTTGAACCATGCTATGGGTACATAATTTTTATCCATAATGGTTCGCATAACACTCACATGGGGTGGACCCCACATTTTGGTGGGACCTACTCCATGTGAGTATTATGTGAACCATTATGGATAAAAATTATGTACCACTAGACTTATCCAAAATGTTTTGCACTGTATAATGTTTTTGTTTCTAATTTAATATTGCTTTATTTTTATTTTAGTATTTCAGAATGGATTTAAATATTTCTTTAGCCCCTGTTTGGTCCGGATTAAAATCTAATTTTAATCCAAGTTAAAGTCAAAGTCAAATAATCAATATTAACCACATCTTTCATGGTCCCACAACTTTCAAAAATTTCTATCACAATCTACTAAAAATTTAATTTTAATACTCACCAAACACCCTCTTAATGTGTGAAAGAAAAATATCATGCTGAAAACAATTGAAAGCCGGGGTGCGAAAGATTTGAATGGTTGTTAACAAGGGATTAGTCAATTTCATATGAACCCAACTTCGGTTTAAAGTTAATGAAGGGTCGAATAAGAAGAGCACACACCAAGAATAATATTATATTTTATTCCGCATATTTCCCTTTCTCTCTCTAGTGGGGGAGAAAAAATAATTTATCTACCCGTAATATTTTAATTTAAAATAAAAAGATATCTTAAGTTATTAATGATGAAATATGTAAAAAGATATAAAAAAGAAATAAACTTTCATTGATGAGACAAAGATGGATTTTCCGTCGACAATCAAAGATTAAAGAATCAACCACATTATAGTCATTAATTGGTGATTAAAGTGAGGCATCGAGGTCAAACGATGGTAAGTTATGGAAGGTCGAGGGTAAAAGTGTTAAAAGAGAAAAAATTGTGGAAGAAGTGCAAAAGTGCTCTTACAATTTGTTTTCGTTACCGACCAAGATTTTTTGAAATACACTTCCATCAACCCACGAGGGAAACTTCGCGAAACTCTTAAGAAGTTTCCCTTTTGAGATTGTGTTTAAATACGATATATGGTAATGATAATTGTCGTTCTCCACGTTCTCTAAAGGTTTATGATTTGTTTGATTATTGAAAATCAGTCGAATCTCATTTTATGGAGTCGTGCAATGAGGGAATTCAAGTATATACAACTACCCTTTGTTAATAATTTTTTGATCTTTTAATAGGGCTTGTTTTAGAAACTACGGGCTACAATATCTTTATTATGTATTGTGTGTTCCTAATGAGATTAATAGACGCTTAGAAAAAGTTAAGAAGTTCTTATGCCATATGTGCATGTACAACTTGGGTTGCGATCCTTCACAAATGGGAATTTGCTTTGGTTTACGTTTAAAGTGTAAGTGTTATGTGGTCTATTATTTAATTGAATTAATGTTTTAATAAAATAAATAATAAAATTCATAAATTCAAGTTTTGGTAATTTGTTAATCACAAGTAGTTGTGATAGTGAGATACAACTTGCATATAACTGAATCTTAGATCATCTGTGGTCGTAAGTAATAACGAGATACGGATATCGTTATTACGAATATACCATTACTTGTGACCTTTCTTACTTGTGAAATATGTAAATGATCTCACAATCTAAAGTGTGGTGACACTTAAATGAATACGTAAATGTTTTGTTATAGAACAAAATATTAGAGACTCGTTGTGGAGATTCCACATGGATAAGTATCTGAATGTCAATGATTAATTTATAATGTTCGATAGTGAGATTTGTCATTTGACTTGAGGTCATCATAGTGCCTTATATGAGGATAGTCATAGTTTGGTATGTTGGATGTTATTCTGCCAATGGTTGCTAATACGACATCGTTCGAGTATGTCAATAATCATATGAAAGTTGTATATGATCAATAAAAAATTTCACTCTTAGATAGTAAAAGATCATGATCTACATTTCATTCAATTAAGTTAATAACAAAATTCTTGACCAATAGTACTCATAAGTTGAAAATAGTTTTTTACTTACATTGACTTAATAGTGAGATGAAATATATGATCGATAATTGAGATTGAGATACTTCATTTCTGTAATTAATCGAATCATATTGACGAATTGATTTTAGTTTTACAGTAAATGAACAAATTTGATTTTGTCATATCACATAACTTTTTCTGTCACATATACTGCCCTAACACATTGCTAAATGTCATTTGAGACGACGAATGTGAATTAATTAATTTAGGTGAAATGGTGTTTTAATTTTTCTTATTTTGATTATTTCAAAATAATAATTCACGTTATAGGAAATTAAAGATTTAAGGGTCAAGCTGCAATTTGAAAATAAAGGACCTGTCATGCATTTTTTGAAATTGAAGGACTTGCTCTTAATTTTAGTATATGGGTTTTAATCCAAAATTCAAACTTTACCCAATTAAAATATTATTTAAAATTTACGGCTTTTATATTATTGTTAAAATTTGATCATAAATTAAATTTTATTTTATTTAGAAATCAATCTTAAATTAAAATGTTAATTCAATTAGAATTAGTGTTCGCTTAATTGCAAGGGTGGAAAATGGGATTTGACCCTTAATTAAAATTTGATTTTAATTATATTAACTCATCCAATTATATTCATGAAATTAGAATTGGACTCAAATTTGATATTTAATTTACTTTGAATTTTAATTAAATTGACCCGCTATTTGATTTAGTTGATTAATTAATTATTTAATTGTTTTCAATCTGTTTATCTAAATGAGTTTCGACAATTATTATTGCTAGATTTTCGAAAAATGTTTGCATATAATATTATATACTATATAGGAGTGCATTTATTTATGAATATTTATTTAGTGTATGATTATCGACTCAACGATGTGGATGTGTAATGGTTAAATTTTATTCTTGCTATTTTATGGGCTTGTGAGCTCTTAATTTATTTTGGATTTGCTGGTTCGTTATTATTGTTATTATTATGGGCATGCGCATCCAATTTTGTTAAGCATGTGTGCTAACTAGTATAGAATACATATTGTAGTTAGACTAACTGAAGATACATGAAGAGGAGAAAATCATGGAGATAATGTATTGATATTAGGTCAATGCCATACTCCATAGGAATTGACCAATTAATCTTCCTTTTGACTCGAGAAGGCTAGATAGAATTAGTCAATAATTATCCACATTATTATATGCATGCTTATTTGCATCATAATATATAGTGAAAAACGAGAGTCCTAAATCGATATAAACTTGTTGAGTACACTCAAAACTGGTCTATTACGAATATATGTAATATTATGAAATATTTTATATTTTTGAATGACAGGTTCGACTTAACTAAAAATTTTCTTTTATTGAGTATACTCAATGAGATAAATCCTAGGGGCATTTTAAGCTAACATGTAAGATGACAAAAAGTTGTCAGTTTCATGATCTGAGAAATGTATAGAGATACAATTGATGATAGTATCTATCCAAAGTTAGATTTTAATTTAAGTTAAAGTTAAACAATCAATATTAACCACTATTTCATGGGTCCCACAAATTTTTAATAGTTCATTTCAAAAACATTTATCAAAATTTATTAAAAATCTAATTTTAATCTCCATCAAATAGGGGTTTAATTTAAGTCTATATTAAATTATGCAATGGATTTAAATACATATTAATTCTTTAATTTTCATCATTTACAGTTTTTTAAATCATGGGCAATCATATGAATTTGAGAAGCATACTGGATGCAAACAAACTGACCAGGCAAATTTTCAAGCTAGAAGGACGGCCTTCGAATTTGTACGAAGTAGTCCCATTTCTATTTAAAACCCACAACGGAGTACCATTATGGAAGATGTTTCGGCATCAAGGAATCAATCTCACACTTCTCTTTGACAGACTAACGTTCCCTACAATATTGAAAGGGGACGAAGTCGAAATGAAGATGGCGACTCTCAAATGACAATCATAAGAGAAGCCATTGAGAAGTTGACACACGCAGTCAAAAGATTGGAACTAAACCAAACTCATGTTTTTCCACTTGAAACTGAGGTGGAGTCCCCACATAGGGAGAAAATCAGACGACCTCCTATCAGAAGATCTCTCCATTTTTTAAGAGCGGAATCCTCCATAAGCGGAACTGAAGAGATCAGGAGCTCTCCGGCAATGGTAGAGCATGTTACTAAGAAGGCTGGCAGTGTGTTTGGTAGATTGGGCTCTCAGTGCTCAATAACACTTAGGAGCGAACGCACGAAACCCCATGTTAAACATTCGATGGAGCAGGCAGAACCTGAAATGGGTGCCTTAAAAAAGTGCATTGCCGACCTGGAAACCAAAAACAAAGGAAGCACGGAGGAATATCTTACTAAATGCCATTCCTCTTTCAATGAAGACATTCTTTCTAAACCTTTGCCCAATAAATTAAAAATGTTACAACATACTAGGTAAGAAGGGAATGAGATCCCCTTAGTCACATGGATAAGTATACTTCCGCGTTGGAGCTGCAAGGAGCAAGTGGCGCCATTATGTGTCGGGCCTTCCCATTAACATTAGGATAAAGCTCAAAGGTGCTTTAGGAGGCTACATCAAAGGTCTATAAAAACTGGAGCGATCTCGCCACAACTTTTCTAGCCCAGTTCATGGGTTTTAAAGCTTGAACCATGCCCAAAGAACGGTTGGTAAGTATTAAGCAAGGGAAAAGTAAATCGCTTAAATGCTACCTTAGTAGGTTCAACAAGCAGTCCATGGAGGTTGAAAAGATCTTTGATGATGTCGCGCTCAGTGCAGCTCTTTCTGGGTTATGGTTTAGAATGAGATTCTAGTGGTCTGTATATGAAGATGGACCCTAGACATATCATGAGTTTCTTAATTCAGTATAGAAACAAATAAGTTCAGAAGAAGCCACGTCGGATCAGGTTGAAGTTAAGGCGAATCCACAATCCTCACATCAAGCCAAGGAGAAAGAAGTGGATAAAGAGTTCAGTCGTGAAAAAAGAAAGGACATGAGGGACAGAAATCATCCTAAGCCTTATCCGGATAGGTCCTATGACTATCACCCCACTAAATACTACCTTGGAGGAAGTCTTCCAACAAAATGGAGGAAAAGAGGTATTCCGTATACCTCCACCTAAGAAAAGGATTTAGCAGGAAAGTATTGTAGATACCACAGGTTAGCAGGACATAACACAAATGACTGTAGAAACCTGAACAAAAGGTGTAGTCTTTAATTCGATGAGGCCATCTGTTGGGGTTTGTAGCCAAACCCGAAGAGACTAACCAAGCGTACAATCAGCAACCTTACCAATCGAGAATGGTCCAACGAGGTCAGCCAACTCCCCAAGGATAAGACCCCTACCTCGAGCTGAGATCAGAATGTTGATAGGTGGTAATTAGTGCATCAAAGGATACAGAAGGGTAAGACGTAGGCAGGCACAAGATGCACGCATTTGCTAGAATTACGTTGTAGGGCGAGTAGAGGCTAAATCTAATGCTACGTAGTACTCATAATGGTTTGGATTCTCGGAAGAAGATTCGTATAGAGTTTTATATGACCAAAGTGACGCATTGGTCATAACCATGTCTATTGTTGGCATACAATTACACCGAACTCTCGTGGATAATGGAAGTTCGATAAATGTGTTGTACTCCTGAAAATTGGAACAAATGGAAATCCAAGCACACATCTATAGCTATATTTCAGGAGGTTGCAAGGATTTTTTGGGTATCCCATCGAAGCTCGAGGTTAGATCATCTTAATTATGGAACTAGGTGAGGTTCCGCATCAGAGAATGATTCTAGCAGACTTTGTGGTTGTCGACCTGCCCTCCAATTACAATGCCATATTGGGGAGACCCATATTGCACGAATTACGGCTGCCACCTCAATATACCATTACTGTATAAATTTTTCCTCTCCTAGCAGAATTGGTGTAGTATACAATAATCAGGCTGAGGTGAGAGCCTATAACATTGATCTACCCTGTCCTGAAATCTGTATGTTAAGGGACTAGCAAAAAAATCAAACAAGGAAAGCAAGACAGAAGAAGCCTATAGTAGCCAACCTCTCTAAGATCGGTATTACTAGAAAACACCGCAGAAGTGCAGTGGATGACCCTCTCTTGTTCGACGATAAGAAGGCAGATCCATGCCCTTATTCAAGAATCATGGTAGTTTCAATACCTATAGCATGAGTCATCATTCCTAAGGTTTTAGTTGACACTGGGAGTTCTCTCAACATACTTTACGTCAACACACTAGAATGGATGGGAATTTCACTGAGCTTTCTACAACCATATCCAAACATAGTTCTAGGACTCATTGAAGCCCTCACTAAAGCAAAAGGCTCGATCAAGCTATTCGTTGAAGTTGGCGAAGCCCCACGCCGAACTAAATTTAACATTGATTTTGTGATATTTGATTCCAACTCACCCTAAATTTAACACTGAATTCACGATGACCTGCTGAAGTCGACCTTAGGAACCAATCAGGGCAAACCATTGGCATGAGTTCCCAGCTCAGTACTGGAGACGATAAGATAGGAATGCGGTGTATACATGCTGATGTTTTCTTATAAAATGGAAGGCGGTATCCTTAGGAGAGGGGAAAGAAAAAACACTGGTAGTTTACTTTTGTAATCAAGAAGTCGTTATCAATCAAAATCTTCATTTATATCTTAAGTTGGATTGAATTTTGTCTATACATTTTTCGACGTTAACAAAATTCAAGCTAAAAGTAGAAAAATAATAGATATCGAGGTGGAGAATATCTGAAATGAGGATTTTTAGATTATCTAAAAGATAATGAGATTCTCTTGCAATGGACTCTGCCGCATACGCTGCAATATAACACTGTATCTAAACGGAAGAATTGTACACTATTAGATATGGTGTGATCCATAACGAGCTATACAAACCTCCCAAAATTATTTTGGGATCATGTACTGATTGATGCGCAATGTAAACTAAATCGTGTCCATCCAAGTCGTATGATAAATCTTCAAACAAGTTATAGAAAGGCAGAAGGTCCAACTTGTATCATTTTAAAGTTTGGGATTGTGATGCTTAAATGAAGCATACTAAATTGGATAAGATTGAAGCTAAATTCGATAAATGCATATTTGTCAGATATCCAAAAGAGATAATTGGATATCAATTCTATAATCCCATTGAGAAGAAAGTGTTCATCTCAAGATATGCCATATTTTTAGAGAAAGAGTTCATTTTAGGAGAGTATAGTATGAGCAAATAGAACTTTAAGATGTTCGTGAATCTATAGATATTGTTGACCAATTAGAAAAACCCGAGTCCGATCACACATCTGGGCAAGGGATAAACTCTTGATCAGGACATAGAGACTCTTGAGGACACCCTGGCTCAGTGTAAATCAAGTAGGACCATTCGGCCTCCTAGAATGTATGAATTCATGATTACTAATAGGTATTACTAATCGAGGATGATGAACCTACTAAATATGCAGAAGCAAAGTCAAGTGTTGACTCAAAGAGATGGCAAGAGACCATAGAATCCAAAATGAACTCAATGTATGTTTACAAGGTTTGGACCTTGGTCGACCCTCCTAATGGATAAGACACATAGGTTATAAATGGGTTTACAAGAAAAAGGTCAACATGGATGTGAACATCCATACATACAAAGTAAGGCTAATATCAGAAGGTTACAAACAAAGATAAGAAATTGACTTTGACGAAACATTTTCGCCTATAGCCATGTTGAAGTCCATTTGGATTTTGCTTGCAATAGCTCCATATCATGTTTATGAAATAAGGCAAATGGTTGTGAAAACTGTCTTCCTTAAAGAGAACTTGCAAGAGAAAGTGTACATGACACAACTTGATAATTTTGATTCCAAAGAAGTCAATAAAGTATACAAGCTTGATCAATCCATTTATTGATTAAATAAAGTCTCTGAAAGCTGGAATCTTCGCTTTGATAAGACAATCAAAATGTTTGATTTTGTTAAAAATGAAGACGAACCATGTGCTTACAAGAAGACGAGTAGGAGCTCTATCGTATTCTTAATATTATATGTAGATGACATATTATTAATGGAAACAACATCCCAATGCTTCAATCGATTTAATTATCGTTGTAAAAAGAATTTCTCCATGAAAGAGCCAATGTCTCATCAACGATCCAAGCATGTACTACAGTGGTACCATCACATCAGAGAGATTATACAAATAAATGAAATGAAGATAGAGCGAGTTCCCATAGATGATAATATTGTAGATCCATTAATAAAGTCGTTGTCACAACATAAATATAATCGTCATGTAGACTATTATGGTATTAGATACATAAGTGATTGAATCTAGTGCAAGTGTTTGTAACTGTTATGCCATAAGCCCTATTGATTTAGGTTGTAAACACTTTTAATATGATGAATGCATTTTATATTTTGACAAAATCTATTATTTAATTGAATTTATTTTCTAATTATTAAATTAATAGAATCCAAATATTCAAGTCTTAGTAAGTTGTTAATCACAAAGAGTTGTGATTGTAAGAAACAAATTACATATGGCTAAGTTTTGAATTATCCATTGTCGTAAGTAATAAGGAGATACGGATATCATTATTACAGTTAGATCATCACGTGTGGCATTTCTCACTTTTGAAGTGAGTATCTAATCTCACAACTAAAATGTAGTGACATTTAAATGAACGCGTGTTTGTTTTGTTAAAAACATTGGAGACATGTTGGAGAGATTCCACGTAGATAACTATCTGAGTATTAGTGGTTAGTCTTAAACGTTTGGTAGCAGAATTGGTCCTTCAACTTGAGGTCATCATAGTGTGCCTTATATGGGGATTGTCATGCTTTGATGATATTGGACGTTCCTCTGCCAAGATTCGTTAATACGACATCATTCGGGTATGTCAAGAATCACATGAAGGTTGTGAATGATCAATAGAGGACTCGTAACTCTTAGGTAGTAAGAGATGATGGTCTACATTTCATTCAATTAAGTTGATAAGGAAATTCTTAGCCAAGGTGGACTTATAAGTCGAAAAGAATTTTTGATTTACAGTGACTTTAATAGTGGGATGAAAAAAATGATCAATAATCGAGATTGACACACTTATCTCGTAATTAATTGAATCATATTGTTGAAGGGATTATAATTTCATGGTAAACGAATAAGTACTGTTTTGTCATACAACGTAACATTTTCTATCACATATGTTACCCTAGCACATTCTAGATGTCAATTTGAGACGTCAAATGTGAATTAATTAATGTAGGTGAATTAATGATAAATTAAAAGGATGTTTTAATTTATTTTATTTTGATTAGATAAAAATAATAATTTAGATCATCATGTATCGTAATTGAGAACCTAATGAGTCACACAAAAAATAATAACAAGAAGAATGAAATATACTAATTAATTAATAATTGACAAGTGTTGGACAATTAATTATCTGGATTATTTATTAATGGGATAAATTAATTAATTAGATGAATTAAATATTGGATCAAATTAAGTTTAAGTGTCGAAGCCAAGCTCACTTGGACTTCTATTAATAAGGTACTAGGGTTTGAAAAATCAAACAACACAATTTTTATCTTGAAAGTACAAGAAAATGAAAACCTTAATCCTCTCATTCTTGTTCTCTGTGTAGATTTTCGTTGGAGGCCGGATAATTGAATAGAGGTGGATAGCAAATCTAAATTGTTCTTCAAAGAATTCATCAAATGTATAATTCTTTATAAGAGTTTCTCTTTAAGCAAAAAGAAGAACATTTGTGGGAATTGAAATATTTGTTTAAATTTCGCTGTGCGTATTAAGTAAATTCCCAACATATGTAACGAAAGATAGGGATAAACTAATATCTACACAACCTATAGAGTTATTAAAGATTTAATAGTTTTAAATCTTCATATAGGTTGGACGACAAGTTCAATCTAGTGGGAGAAAAATACTTATTCTAATCAACCTCGAATTTATTGAAAACACAACTTAGTCCCTTGTTTGGTTCAGCTACAAAAGTTAATTAAAATACAAGCCAAAATTAACAGCTAATTTAAACCACACATTTTATTGGATCCACAACTTTTCAACCTCACATTACATCAACTTTTAAAAAATCTACTAAAAATCTTATTTTTATCTAAACAAAACAAGGGCTTAATTTATTGTTGTGAATCTTGTTTTGTTTGTGTTGTTATTGTGTTTCTGTTTTTTTCTAATATTCGCCAACTTCAGCCCTTTGAAGAAGACGAAAAGGTGAGCTTTACTAGTTAATTATCAAGAGATTGTACCGATAAGACTATATGAAATAATCGACAAATTATATCAAGAGTCTTTGTTAAATCTTATTTAATCATTTGTTTATTTTCGATTAAAATCTGATTTTAATTTAAATCAAAGTCTAACAATCAATATTAACAATATCTTTCATGGGTCCCCCAACTTTTCAACCACGTATTTCAAAAACTTCTATCACAATCTGCTAAAAATCTAATTTCAATCCCCACCAAACGCCCTCTAAATTTAACATGTTGAAAATGTTATGTAATGTAAAATGTTTGTTCGGACTCGACTTTAATAATTTGAACGGAAGTACAAAATTCATCCCACTCGAGCTGTTCTGAAGACTTTTTATCTGCATATTCCTATGCAATGTATTTTCCTTGGATTCTTTACATTGAATACAGCATATTATAACAAAATCATAGTTTAATGCATCTAATCCAAAACACTATTGCTAAATAGATTCCTTGTGGTAAACGTGCATGCCTTTTAACTCCCTTGTTCCAAATCCAGATTTGTATAACTTTCCCTTTGTGGTTCTTTGCCTGCATTAATTGCCTACCCCTGAAAAATCTTGTCAACTTATACAATGTTACTAGAGCAAATAATTGTTCTTACGAAACGTGAATAATAATAAAAGGGTTCTTGTCCGTAAAATACGACTGAATGTTTCTTGAATTTCACTCCAATGGACGTAAGAACTACTGGAATCCACCACATAATGGAAAATTGAGATATTATTATGCAAAAACTACTATGGCATTTTCAAAATTTTAACACACATTTAAAGCGTCAAAGTGAAACCCTAATTTGGTGTATAAATTTCAAATTGAACTAGGAAATTGCAAAAGCAACAAAAATACCCTTACAAACTCCAAACAGAAAAGCATAAAATCAAACATTTAAATGATGAAATTTGACCTTGAAAGTCATCACCCCAAAAAAACTTTGGAGAACTAAAAAACACTTCCATATTGTACTTGCTGGCGTAAATACGACATCCAAGCTGAAAGTTTCGTACGTTTTAGTAGGTCCTTCTTATTTCTCTTCTTTTTGAACTAGTTTATGATTTTGTCTTCTAAATGTTCCGCATCACTTATTCTACACGTAAATCAAACATTTTTTTTTTAATTATATTATCTAAAATTTAGAAAATTAATGTTCTAATGTATGCAAGTCGTGATAATTTTCCATCAAAGATAGAATGCGTAATGTTGGATATTTTTGTGATGCCAAAATAACCCCTAGACAATGATGAAAAACAGTGGCCCGTTTAACTTCATATGCTATAAGCCCAGAATTGAAGAGTATTAAAATTCACACCACAAACGATGTAGCCCAAATTTTATTGGGTATTTAGAGGAAATCAGTCCATTGGGCTAGGAGCTCAATACCCAATTATTGGAGATAAAGTGATAAGGCCGTTTAACTCTTTCATTAAAATTTGTATAACTCTAACCTTATCTAACCATTTTCAGTTTTGATGATGCCTATCTTTGGAGAGAAAAATCTAGGAAATTAGTTCACTCCCTTGCCTATAAATTGAAGCTTATCGGCTTCAATTCAATACACCAAAATATCATTTGCCTTTTGCCTTTGGAAAAGGAACCCGGTTCTCTGCTATGTGCAAACCGTCCCTGCTTTGTACAATTTTCTTCAGTCCAGCTTCCCTTCTTCGAGCTTTTGTGTGCCCGTGTCATTTTCCAAAATTTAGTGTTGGCTTTGTGGTGTTGGATTGATGTTTTATGAGACTAAAACAAAGGGGGAAAACAATTAATTTGAATTCTTCTTCTTCTTCTTCAATTTCTTATATTCCTTTGAACTTTCTTACTTAATTCTCTACTAATTATTTTGTGTTGTTTAATTGTAGGTGAAATTAAGTTCTACAATTGGTATCAGAGCTTGGCGGGGAGTCAAAATTGAAGAAAAAACCGTGATCAAAGCTGCTGAAGAAGAACAGTGAATTTTTTTCAAACATTCGAACCCGTTTCCTTCAATTTTCGGCCAAACCAGTGACCAGCCGAAAAAATTGAGGCTAGACCCATACTCTGCAAACTGAGGCGCTGCTAGTGGTGGTGCACATGGGCTCCAGCAGGGGCATGTGAATCTCTAGCGGCGTCGTGTGGGCGGCGTCTGAGGGTGTTTTAGCCAAAGGTTTCTTCAGATAGAATTTTTATTTTTATATTTCTAACCTTTGTGTGCTGTTAGTTTTTCGTTTCAGGTACTGCAACGAAATTTAGACAATTTTACCCTTGGTTGGTCATCGGTTAAAATTGACACATACATTTACTGAATTACTTTAGGTCAAAATCACAGCCCTAAAGTAATAAATTCGCATCTCTCCTATTTTACGTACTATAGAATTGGTCCGCTCTGATAAATTGGCTGAAACATTTACATTACCCACTAGCAGATCAGCATATGGGGTGATCATTAGGATTGAGGGTAACCATTGCTTGTTGGTAGACCTAGAATTACTTGCCATTATCTGTTTAATTTTTAAGTGAAATTACTTATTTATTGTCATTTAGATTTATTTGTTGAACGTTGTTGTTTAATCTCATATTATTTTAGACTTGTACCTGAACTCCTATTCTAGTTTCTTCTCTTGACCTGAGAACACGATTCTCATGGAATCCTGGGGGTTCTAGAATAGAGTAATTGTAAAACCATAGGAACCTTGTTACTTTGTGTAATCTGTGTGACCTGTGACTTTTACATACCGTTTGTGTTCTGTGCATTTTTTGGTAAGATGTCGACACATTACTTTGAGTTGGATGTCTTTAATAGTAAATGAGATTTTTCAATTTGGTAACAAAAAATGAAAGGTATTCTTGTTCAACAAAAAGTCTCTAAAGCTATTGATGACTCTTTTCCTACAAACTTGACTGTTGACGAAAAAGAGAATTTGAATTAATTGGCTTATACTTCTATCATTTTACATTTGTCTAATGCAGTATTAAAAAAAGTTGGTAAATTAAAATCAGCTCAAGAATTTTGGGAAAAATTGGATGAACTTTATGTGTCTAAATCCACTCCAAACAAACTTTTTCTTCTTGAAAGCTTTTTTAGCATAAAAATCAATTCTTCAAAAGATGTGGATGACAATTTAGATGTTTTCAATAAACCCGTGCAATATATTACTAACTGTTGTGAAAAAGTATCTGAAGAATATAAGGCTATNAATAAACCCGTGCAATATATCACTAACTGTTGTGAAAAAGTATCTGAAGAATATAAGGCTATCATTTTGTTGAATGCTATCCCTGACACTTATAGAAAAGCTAAAAATGATATCAACTATGGGAGAGATACTTTAACACCTGAAATTGTCATTAGACATGTTAAGAAGTAAAGATATGAAAATGCGAGCCGAAAGAGCCGAGAGAAAAGTGGTTAGTTTCATGTGATGAGAGGTAGGTCTTAGTCTGGAACTCATGATAACCAACGCATCAGGTAGTAAAAAGAAAACTAGAAGTCTATCTAGGTCAAAATAAAGTTAAATCTAGAAAATGATATGGGTGCGTTAAAACTGGGTATATTATTAAAGATTGCTATGTTGAGAAAAACAAACAAAAAGAAAAGGTTTACGATGAGGTAAATGTTATTACTACTTCTGATGAATGCTGTGAAGTTTAGAGAAAAACAAACAAAAAGAAAAGGTTTACGATAATGAAAATGTTATTACTCCTTCTGATGAATGCTGTGAAGTGTGTGTTATTTAACTCTGAACCTACTGAAGTAAATTTGATCGTGAAATCACATTTGCATGAATGGATACTTGATTCTTGTGCATCATTTCATGCTTCATCAAATAAAGCTTGGTTTGAAAACTTGAAAGAATCTGAAAGTGGTCGTGCTATCTTGTGCAATAATCATGCATATAAAATTGCTGGAATTGGTGATATCACATTAAAATTTGACACTAATTATGTGCTTAAATTAAATAGAGTTAGATATATTCCTGAAATGGCTCGAAATCTTATTTCGGTAGCATATTTAGAAATCAATGGTTTTACAGGTAAAATTAGAAACAACATACTAAAAATGATTAAGGGCGCTCTTGTCACATGTAAAGGTACTAAAAGAAACGGTATTTATGTGACTACTATTGAAATTATTAAAAATTCATCTTCCTCTATAAATTTGACCAACACGGATGACACACCCAACGGCACAATAGATTAGCTCACATAAGTTTTAAAGGACTTAAACTGCTAAATGATAAAGGTGTATTTGGAAAAGACTATGTCTAATATGCATTTCTGTGATCACTGTGTGCTTGGTAAACATCATAAGTTATCTTTCTCATCTGGCATACACAAAAGTACTAAAGTTTTGGAATATATTCATATTGATTTATGGGGGCCTACTACTAATCCTACGTTGGGTGGGAATAGATTTTTTTGTCCATAATTGATGATTATTTTCGTAGGGTGTGGGTTTATCTGTTAAAAGACAAAATTGAAACCTTCAAAAATTTCAAAATATGGAAATTGCAAGTTGAAACACAAGCTAGCAAAAAGATAAAATATCTAAGAACTGATAATGGCATAGAATTCTGTAATAAAGATTTTGATGATATATGTGAAAAAGGTGGAATTACTAGACATAGAACTGTTCCTTACACACCTCAACAGA
>CAIGRQ010154978.1:0-10322 GCA_903798375.1 Fraxinus sp. D2006-0159
GATGAAGAGGAGTTGATGTTATCAAGCCTTTCTTGATATCGTCTTGTAGTTCTCTCATTGGTATGGCGGCCAAGAAACTCTTTATATACTCTTTGCACGACTCTTTACCTTGACAAACAACCACTTCTTCCTCTTCACTCATTATTGGATCCTCGGGTCTGGTCACTGGTGTCCCTTCTTTCAAGCCCTCCTTCGACTCCACCTGCTGCTCTATATTCAAGTCGTCAGACTCCACTGCAACAACAGTCTTCTTATCATCTACGGGTTTTTCTTCTGGAGATTGCTTGGTATCTGGAAGTCTGTAGATAGTCGTATCCCTGTCAAATTTCAGTATGTAAGCTTGATTGCATCCCTCATAGAGTCGTTCCCCTAATGTGTCGATGATGTAGTAAGCATCTGTTTCGACCTTCAGGACAAAAAAATGGTCATTCCAACTGACAATGAAAACCTGGGATTCTCCACTTCCAGAACATTCTGAATGATTAATCTCGTCCCAGATATTGTCAAACAACATAGCACCATGCAAAAAATCAAAAAATTTCCCCTCCATCCCTTCTGGATGGAAAAACCCAATAAACGATTTCTCAGGAACTACACAAAGTGCACGTGTTTTGGATTTGAGGACTGTCTCTAGATCAAAGTGCTTATCAGGAAACCTCTCCCTGTAAATTTCATTTTCGCAAAGGCTTCTCCATTCTAACGAGCCTTCTCGGATCAAACTGTCGAATTGTGACTTAATGGGCATGAGGTCATGGTTATTCTGCAACCAATCAGCAATCACCGCAACAAGGGCTGTACATGCACTTTCTCCAGCCGCTTGCTCACTTCGCTGATCAATGGAAGCCAAGAAGACCTGTATTTGAATCTTCATGTGTCCATCGCGACTTGTGATTTCTTTCTGCTCCCAACTGCCAACGGTAAAACTATCATCACCAAACTCAGAAACTGAAGATCGATTTGCATTTGAGTCTTCATCTGCCTTATGCCACTGCCAAGAAATAAATAGCCGTGCTTAAGATGAAATTCGGAAGTATATAATAAATAACCAAGGGTGAAATATATTGCATTTTATGTAATAACCTCAGAATATAAAGAAGGTAATGCTATAAATGCAGTGTTACTAATAGTTTAATGAAAATTACAGACAACAATCAAATTGCTAATGCCCCATGAACTTATAATGACTTAAGCTGGTGTATCATATTTGCCAAGAAAAAAACCTAGTCAACTTATTTCTTAATACATTTCACAAATTTCAGTGGCATGATTAAAATCTAAAGTAACTGCACCAGGTCACAAATGCTTCCCCAATTAGATTATGCACGGTGCAGTTAGAAGAAAGAACAAGGTCGTTAAGGCCATTTTCATTTAACATAGAAAGTTACTTTTCTGAAGAAATATAGGTTTCATAATTAGTATTATAGGCCTAAAGACTAAAGTCAAGTATAGTATAACTACAAGCCTCACACCAGGTCATAAATGCTTCCTGATTAGAATATGAATGCTGCGGTTAGGAGATCATTATGAACCGCAAAAAGAGAAAGCAAAGGATATTACGTCTTACCAAAGAAATATAGATATCATAATCAGTATTACAAAGTCAAATATAGTACAACGATCAGCCTTAAACTGGATAAAGCCAAAAAAAATGACAATTTTTGCTTCATAATTCAATTAAACAAAAAATTGAATAAAAAACCACAAGCTTGAAAAGAAACTGCGTTAAATGGTGTAATGCATTTAAGTATGTAGCAGGTTGGATAATATGAAAAAGTGCTATAGGAATTGTATATGATTGAAAGATCATATACAACATTGGTGAACATGTTAGAAGGGGCAAATCAAACTGACACGTCTTGTGATAGTTGTTAATGATCTAGTTGCATTAGCTACCAATACATCTAGCAATCAACCCAACTGCAAGGCAGAAAATTCATGTAGCCAACCTCAAATTTATTGGAAAAGGTTCTGTGTTGTTGTTGTTCCTATTGTATAACAAGAATAGAGCATTTAACGATTCTTACCCCATACAAGAGAGATTCGTCAGGGCTCAACTGTCGGCGATCAAAGTCAATATCATCTCCACCTTCTTCTCCATAAGCTTTCTTTAACAATGGCTCTCCTTTAGCCTTGGGAGATCTGAAGCTCAGCTTCCTCTTTCTCCAAGGTAGAATACTACGTTTTGAATTCTGCATCACAGATGGCTCAGAAACAGTGGAACTCAAATCATCCTTGTGCAAGGAGCCTACATCTGATTTGCGGTTGCTGTAGTAAATCCAATCTTCATCCTCAGCTTTGATTTTAGCACTAGTGTATAATGACACGCCTGCATAATTAGCATATGCCAATGAACCATAACTAAATGACTTCCTAACAGCGGAATTCTCCTTCATGTCGTCGGATGCTCCTTCAGTGTATTCATCAAGTGAGTCTGCATCAAAGGGATATGCATACTCGCCCTCATCACTATTGGCAGAGCATCTGCCTTCACTACCATCTTCCTCCAGGCAAGCTTTTTTAGCACTCCGAGTCGACACAAAATCTGTGAAGATTTTTACCTTTCTGAGACCAGCTTTAAGCACAGAAACTTCATCTCTATCTATCGAGGAAGTGTCTGCAGATGATGGAGATGATGTATCCAGCATCATTTGCCTTTGCACCGACACTTTTGGTTCTTGTGCAGCTCTGAGTTCCAATAAGCTTAGACATATCTGAAATCAAAATGGCTGTTAAGATGTAGAAGGAAATAAATAATTTTGAAGCCTGTAATAAAATTTAAATAACCGATATTATGAAGATTAGTGATCCCAAATTGATGTCAGATAAAATTCATCGCTGTGAATTCATACGTACACGAAGCAAGGAACAGCTCTGAGCTGCAGCACCTGACACTGAAAGTGGAATCTTAAGTTCAATCTCTTGCTCTTCATTCTTGGAAGCAAATTCAGCAAGGTTCAAGGCTGCAGAACCAACTATAGGAAACTTGTTCTTCGCCCCTTGATTCAACCCCTAAACAAAACCAAGCAAGTTTAGTTCTCTTGAACAAAACCCTGAAAGAAAACAAAAATCCATATGTTGATCTTAAGAGCTTAATAATAACTCTTTGACAAACCTCTGATTTTAGAAAAATGCAAACATAGACGTAAATGATATAACATAGTATAATTGCTATATTGCAGAACTCGCGATAATTGATTAACAAACCAAGCAAATTAAATGGTGGTAGACTCTACCTATTTTTAGCCAAGAGAATATAATACTTGACCATATCAACAATGACCAAGTGATAAAAATATTGGACCACTAACGACCTAACTAATTTAACTTGTTAAAGTTTAAACAAAAGGGCATAGGCAGCCAACTTTGATATAAGATAAACAAAGTTCAGTGTATCTCAAAGCCTTCATAGACTACTACATGAAGGAAATAAACATTTAAGAAAACAAGACAGGGTTCAATGATGTCTGCAAAGTCAAATACGATTAAAAGATTCTTTGGCACACATGGCAAACCACCCAAAACGATATACAGAATCTATAATTTCAATTAAACGCGGACAAGAAGCATTCGAAAAGCCCACGAAATGGTGGCTTAAAGATCCTTTCACGATATGAGGTACCATTTTAGTAATATGATATGACACAATCCCAAGAATAGGCGTTTTGAACCAATTCAAATACTTGATTGACAGGCATAACATAAACGTTTGTAGTAATTTTGACTCCCATCAAAAGACAGTAGAATTGCATATCCTAGCCTTTGTGAAGAATTTTAAAAAAAAAAAGTTGCCTAAATTTGGGGATGGAGCATCTGTATAGGCATTTGTTTCCCTATCTCTTTTTGAATATTTCAATCTCAAGATCACATAAAAAATTATATTCTTCTGTAAATAACGTTGGATTTGACCCCCAAAAGCCTCTTAAATACGCCCCATATGAAGTTATTCCCTAAATCATTACAGATCATATGCTATTACAACTCTTAAACTGAGATGCACATGCTCAAATACCAGATGTGGGATTTTTCTACAATAGAAGGAAATAATCATGAAACTGAAAATCTCACCCAATAAGCCAGATACCCAATCTTTATCACATCGAATAAAAAATGCAAGAGGTGTTGAAAAATGAAACCCACGAAAGAACCCAAGAAAAGATAAAAATTAAATAAAAAACCCCCAGAAATTTATATTTAAGAATCGTGAAAAAATAATAAGAAAAAGAAAAGAAGACTCACATGCAACACAGTAAAGGCAACCTCCCATGGATGAAACAAGTTGTCCCTGTACCCAGAAAGATTACATTCACTCTGAAACTCTTCATCCCACTCCACCAAAACGCCGCCGTTTGGCCCGTCCACCCTTTTTACACTTTCCTCTCTTGTGCAGTTTCTTTTCACCGTCCTTCTAAATGAGCCCAACGAAATCTTGGGACCCTTCCACCTGATCTCCACTGCAAGCCCACTTCTATCCTTCTCTGCACCCCCAACTACCCAATCACAACCGCCATCAGCCTCAAGCCTCTGCACTTTAAGTTTCACTTCATATTTTCTTGAAATCAGAGGTGGCCACGGTCTCCACTTCATCATCTTCACAACCATTTCGTTACTAATTTCAAGAAACGGTAAAACATGAAGAAACCCAAAAAAATATAAAAATAGAAAAGATTCCTTCTTTCTTCGTTCAAAAATGATTTTGTTTTCTGTCAAATGGGGTCGATAACGAATGGATTTAAAGTTAGTGAGAGAAAGAAAGACGCATAGAAACGAATATGCCGTTGGGTTTCTGGATTTTCATTTTTCAAGATACACATAATAATTCACATCACACCTCTATATATATATATAGAGAGAGAGAGAGAGAGAGACACACACACACACACAGTCACAGAGAAAAGGAAAAAGATTGTAGAGGGGAAGTGATGGTGAAGTTACCTAGCGTGGGTGGGGCTAAATGGCGTTTGTAGTTAACGTCTTGTGGACTCTGTGAGATTGCATATATGGTGTTGCAATTTGCAAATGAAACGGCGTAAAAAGTAGGTGGTTGACTTGAGTTACCACTATTTATTGTCAATGAAAATCTAGATTACGGAGGTTTGGGTGGGCCACCTTGTTTGTTTTAAACTCGCGTTTGAACAAAAATCATATTTTTTTCAATCATTCTAGTTGGTTCAGTTTGATTTCGACGATATTGTTTTTCCACTCTTTAATTTCGACATATCATTTGGACTTGATCAGACTTGATTGTGTTTATTTATTTTGTTTAATATTTATCTCAATTAAAAAAAAAATTAATGAAAATTCAATTGTTGTTTAATAAAAGGGGATTGCATACCAAAAAATTTAGGAAATATGTTATTTTGGGTTAGTGATGATGCTATTGGTACCATCAATGATGATTGCATGCCAAAAATATTTCAAAAAAATAAAAATAAAAATTGGTGGCAATATGTGCATCATGCTCGAATAAGAAATTTTGGATAGAATTACTTCGTATTTGACTGACTTGTAGAGGAAATAAGTTTTTGGATAAGATTTTTCAATAATTTATTAACAAAAAAGAGTTTATTTTAGAAAAATGACTGCATGTTTGAATTGTATTGAATGAGTTTCTAGATAAAATTTTATGATCATTATTTCAAAGAAATGATGATTTCAAAAATTACTTCTTGTTTGAATTTCATGTATGAATTTTAGACAAGATATTTTCTTAGATAAGATATTTCTGATAGTCTTATCGCTGTCTATATTTTTTTGTTTTTCGAAAAAAGTTGTCTGAATCTCAAATATCGCGTGTAACTATGGTAGAAAAGTGGTATTTGAGAGCTTCTTCATATTCATACACGTTCATGGCACGTTGGAGTGTTGCATTGTCTAGAATAATTAATAAATATCATCGTGTGTTTACTATGCCCCTGTTTGGTACATTAAAATTTTCATTTTCATTAGTCTACTTATTTTTAACCACATTCTTAAATAAAATAATATTTTTCATCACATCAATAAATTTTTCTTATTTTTCAACCACACATTCTCCATCAATATATTATTCGAAAATAAATTTTTCTAAAATAATGTGGCTCAAACACACCCTATATATTGTATGTGAAATTCAACATATTTGGTTGGAAAAATTAGTTGAATGATTATAGAAGAGATGCATTCAAATTTGTCGATGTTTAATTCAACTTGAAAAGCGCACTTCAGGCGCTTTAATATTGGAAAATTACTTACACTTTGTTTGAGCCCCATTTTTTCAATCAAAATGCATTCTTGAATAGTGATTTCAATCATTAAAATTATATTTTTTTAATAAAATAATATTACAAACAAACTCAAAGTTTTTCCTTATTTTTCAATCATATATTTTTTCATCGTAATACTATTATAAAATATATTTTTTACCAAAAAAAAAGGGGGAGGGGCGGATAGTAAAAGGCCAATCCGATTAGACACATTATCGAGTTCAAGTGTGACTCGTGTGTGTCATAAAGTATGACTAATATTTTAATTAAATAAAAACTCACCGTGGACAAGAATGCTACGTGCATTTGTTGTTGACTTGATACTAAAAGTCTAAAATGTCTACTCTAATATATATACTTATAGCGCGTTTGTGTCCAGTATTTTGGCTAAAAATATATTTTGGTGAAAAATGTGTGGTTAAAAAATAAATTTTTTTATATTTGTATATAATATTATTTTACTGAATAATCTGTGATTAATAATAAAAAAGAAAAAATATATATTTTAAAAATAATGAGAATCAAGACTTAGTCCCTGTTTGGTTCACATTAAAATTTTCATTATCGTTCTTTAACTCATTTTCAACCACACATTCTTCAATAAAATAATATTTTCCAACACATCAATCATTTTTCCTTCTCTTTCAACCACACATTCTCCATTAATCTACTATCATTCTTCCAAAATAATATGGCTCAAACACACCCTTAACTATAAAAACAAAGTTAATAAAACTTTTATCTATGATTACAATATTAACCTTGCCAAATGCACTCTCTATTTATATTTTTTAATCAGTATATTTAATGAAATTGTAAGTTTCAATACTCCGCTACTTAAATTATTTATATTATAATAAAAAAAATTAATTATTAATTCTAAAAATATATATTAAATGAAAACTGAGAGGAAAACCCGTAAATAATTTTTTTTTAAAAAAGTAAATTAAAGGGCATTGAAAATATTCTTAAGAATTGATTTCGGATGCATGGAATTGCTATTTATGAAATTTTCATGTGTCTTCCATGGATTTGCACACCTCTGAACACGATTTTGAATTATTAGATTAACGATTTATGATGCAAGTGCAATCTGACAATCGAGTTTACACCCTTATGAATGCTTCACAATCCTATGGCGAACACCCTCTTCATTTGATCGGTCAATTCAATCACAGTATCGTGACAGTAGTTATGACTAATTATACGCTTTTACATTCTGGTAAATCTTTGACTTCCCACGCTAACGTCAAGCATACATGAGCTGGCGCTTGTTGACGCTCGTCATGCAAACGCCACCCGATTCTTGTGCCTCTGAAGCGATGAACCATTTGCATCGTGCATAGTCCATGACGTAGTTTAGGGAGATGTTCACACTTTCAACTTAAAGAAAGTGGAATTCTTTATTAAATTAGCACGCTTTTTATTCATTTCCTAACGCGAGGTAATTCCATTTATACATATAAAAACCTCGTATAAATCTCGAACCTCATTTTGGAAACTATTATTTTAATTCACATAAAATGTTGATACAGCCAACTTATCCCCTCAGGGTAAGGATAAATTACCACCTAATTTATCATTTATTAGGTGAACTTCATTTAATAGGCCTATAAAGGGTGTGTTGAATAATTGACAGTGTTTTTCAAAAAAAAAAAAATGATTAATAAATAAAAAGTTGAAAGTTTGTTAGTCAATTCAAAAAGTGGTTTAAGTAGAATTTTTGGCAGCATAACTATAAAGTGTTTTTGTGTGGATTACATATTTGTTTCACTAAACATTAATTATTGGTTATATATCTTATAAATCATAAATAATAAATACAAAGTGTTTTTGTATAAATTTCATATATCATTAATTATTGTTTTTGTATAAATTGAATATATGATTTAAAATAATAATTAATATGAACAATTTAGATAAAAATATGTCATAAACCATCTCAAGATTTCATGCATGCATATGAAAAAATTGAATATATTAATAGTTTTATTAACTACAGTTTTCAGCTTTCTCTAGACCTGAATTTAGAGTTTTTTTTAAAAAAGTTCATGTTAGGCTAGAAAAATGGATTAAAATATAAGTTAAAGTTGATAATTAATTTTAATTACTTATTTCACGAGACTCGCAACTTTTCAATTATACGTTCCATCAACTTTTATAAAATCTAATAAAAATCTGATTTTTATGTAAATCAAACATGAACAAAATCTCAAAATTTGAGCTTCTTTGAATTAGGAATCGATTTTTTATTTTCTACATTTTTGCTTGTTTGATATGTAAAATTTTCGTGGTGAATGGTCTTCTATCCAACCCCCACGTGACCCATTTTTTCAGGTTTTCATTGAATTGGTCTTCCCACCACTTTGGTGGGAAAATAATTTTCCAACTTTTTTTGCAATGGAAACAATTATATCCTCAATTGTAAAATTTGTTTTCCCTTTAATAGACAATTTCAATTTTCCTGAAAAACAAAGCCATACGAACATTAAAAGATCCAAAATTTCAACAATTTTTAGGTGAAAAATTATATCAATCAAATACAATTAATTGACAATTCTCAATAAAACAAGTTCTAGACAATTCAATTTCCTGAAATTCATCTTTTTTCCACCCAAATTCTATTCTTGCAATCAAACGGACCCTTAATAATTTTAACCAATTAGATTGCCTTTCAATCATTTCATCTGAAATTCAATCAGTGTTGGATTAAACATTTTATGGTATTCGATCACCATCATTTGAATGACCCAATTCATGGGCTTGTGAGCGATATTCTCCCTTGATATGAAATTCTTGTGGCTCAAACACAAGACTTCAACTCTAATATCGGTCGAGTTTCAACTATTTCTTCTAAAAATCAATTGGTATACAATGAGCACAAGTTATATATTTTATGATATTAGATCGCCATTATTTGAATAACACATCCATGAATTTAATAACGACCATATTTCTCCTCACCATAAGCAGACGTTCATAATTTCAACATGTTCGATGAATCACGTAAAAATAAGCGAATTGTTTTGGAAACTAATGGTTAAGCCCGTGTGCACGTCACTTTCCGTTGCGGCACCTCTAGGTTAGTGTGCATAGTCAACTTAAACTAGTAATTAATTAAGTTAAGTTTATTGAAAGAGCTTACCCATTCACAGCTGGCCTTCACTGTCAGAAATCCATTCAAACTTTGAAAACTCAATCTTGACTGATTCTTATTTTAATAAATAATTTGGGTTTTCCTTTTTTAATTTCAATAAATAAATTATTAAAATATAATTCTTCCTCTTGAGATGTTTTTCCTCCTTGCGATTCTTAAAACTCATTTGGCACGAGTTTTGTTTTTACTTCTATTTTTTGTAGAAAAGTTTCTCGAGAAAAGCAGTCCCTGTTTGATTCACATTATTTTTTTCATTTTCATTCTTCTATTCATTTTCAACCACACATTTTTCAATAAAACAATATTTTTCATTACATCAATAACTTTTTCTTCTTTTTCAACCACATACTCCACATCACATTCACCAAAAAAATGTATTCTTTTGAAAATAATGTGCACCAAACGGGATAATTAGCATTCGGAAACTAATTTTTAAAAAAACTTTTTTCTTTCGAAAGAATTTATTACATTGAATCGGTGTCCATTAAACATTTTTATAAAATCAATCAAACGGGTTCAAAAGCAATTTTTTAATCTTAAAAGCTCATTTTGACTTTTCAAAAAATATGCCAAACGGACCCTTAGTTTGTTATTGTTGTTCGTTACTTTATTTTGTTGAAAGAAGTTATTGGCTTGTTGAGGCATTGAATTGTTACTATGTTATAAAAATGTATCTACCACTTTATTTCAAAAACAAACTACGTATACCGTTAAGTCAGGTACTAAGCTCGACCAACTAGAAAACTATGACAAGTTGTTTGATTTTTTTTTTCTTTTTTTAAAATGTGTGTTACTCATATAAATAATCGTACAATAAATACATCACGTGGCAAATGGACAAGTTCCAACGAAGACCTAAATATAGCCAAGTGACAAACTGCAAAGCAAGTGAACCTAAATACGTCCCACATCATTCTGCCACT
>CAIGRQ010155010.1:0-10138 GCA_903798375.1 Fraxinus sp. D2006-0159
AAAATTAAAGCTATTCATTAACCGACAGTAATGGAGAATTCTGGTCAGTGTAACCGATTTTTGGTTTGGTTTGTACTTTTCTTTCCTGCCTGTTTGATTTTATTCGCACTGTAGCTTTTGTGTTAAAAAAATCATTTGCGTACGAAATATTAACCTCTTTTTACCTTCAAGGTTAACTAGTTATATTTACTTTTTATTTAGGGTTTATTGCTATTGCCGAGTGATTGTGTGTTTTCTGGGGAGCTGGGAGTTTAATTTATCAATGTGAGAAATTTTGCTGAGTATTATGAGTATTGATCAATTAAGGTAAAAGGAAAATTGTTTCTTAACGTTGTTCATGTGATTGACTAAAGGCTCAGCTTTTGTAACTTCTGTTTGGAAACGATTAATGTTGGCGTGAATGTTTTCCAGCATTTATACATGTACATTATGTTATTTTTGGTTTAATAGTAAAGCACATATTATGTTGTCAGTTTATTTTCATCATTTGTGTGCTTAGATAACTTATGTTTTGAGATTGTCTAGTGAGAGGTTAGTGGATATCTAGTACACGTGTATTTGGAATTCTCTGTTTAATAGTAAAGCACATGTTAATTTAAAACGCTTGTTATGGCATTTGTTTATTTTTCTAGGAGTGAGCTAAATGTGTTAACTGGATTTTTTCCTTGGGTGGCCATTTCTTGNGGAGGTGGGACAGCATATGGATGGAGTGAAAGTGTGGCATGTGATCCTGCTTTACTGAAAGGGATGATTGATCCTACGAAAGTTCATTCTTCAGAATTAGTACATGTGTGGTGCATGCCGAGCACGGCCAATGTTGGACCACAAGATATGCCACGAGCATTGGAGCCAGTAAGTTTGTTCAAATTAGGTTTGTGTACTAATAATATATCAAGTTAATCTTGTACTAATAATATATCAAGTTAATCTTCTTCTAAATTTGATATTATTCTTGTTATGGTTACAGCCTTAGTATGCTTGTGTGATCTATTTATTAAGACGTGTCAGAATCTCGTTGGAATGTCTTACATCCCCAATTCATTTTTTATTTTTCTATTCTCCCCTTTGGAAACATACATACATTAGCTTGTGTACCCTGTTATTGATATTCTTATTCTGGTTATTTCCTTTTTTCCATGTCCATGTCCATTTCCCTGTTTATGTATATAATTGAGGTAACAGATAATTTGAAACTCGTTGGTGGCTGCTTTTTGGTTTGTCACCATCAGAATTTCAGGGATTATCCATGAAAATTTGTTATAATGCATCTAGTTTTCATAGTTCCCTTGCCACCTAACACGGTTTACCTTGAAGATATCTCTCTTGGCAGCTAGAAATGAGAGGGAAAGTATCCAAATAGCTATACGTCCAAAAGTTTCTTGGGCTGGATCGGGTATTGCTGGGACTGTACAGGTCCAATGTACTGATCTGTGCTCCATTTCTGGGGATAGGTTTGTCTCTTGGACATGCAAAATTTCCATTCTTTTATAATTTGTATTTAAATTAATGTTGCCAATGATACAGATTGGTGGTTGGTGAGTCATTGAGAATGAGGCGAGTAGTGCCTGTTTTAGGTGTTCCTGATGCTCTTGTGCCCCTAGCAATGCCACTCACTCAACTAAACCTTTTTCCTGGGTATGGATATCTTTCACCTTAAGTTGGACAGTGGTCAGATTACTGTATTAGGAAAGTTTGTGACAAATAATTTTTTCAGAGAAACAACTGCAATTTGGGTTTCAATTGATGTTCCAAATGCACAGCCCCCAGGTCAATACGAAGGAGAACTCATAATCACTGCTACCAGAGATGTCGCAGAGTGATAGTCTTTCCTCTTTACTTCAGTTAATTATTAGTTTTGATATACTAGAGTTTTACATTCTGTAGTTACTTCTTAGTTTTCTGATGTCAACAGCAGATGCTTCAAACCATTGATTTGGATATCTAAGCACATTGTTTTCCACATTTATTCATTCTAACTCATTACAGATCTACAACACAGTTCCTCAGTAAATCTGAGAGGCATCAACTGTACAGAGAATTAAAGAATTGTCTTGATGTCGTCGAGCCCATTGATGGAAAATCCCCGGATGAATTGGTGGGTTCTTTGGTCACTGATACATCAATTAAAGCTTTTGTATTTAAACCTAGTATATGTCAACTCATGTATTTCTGGTTTTTTAGGTAGAAAGAGTGAAATCTGCAACCTCATGTTTGAGACGAGTTCTTCTATCTCCACCATTTTCTGATTTGTTTTCAGATAATGGGCTGGTGGATATGATGGATGAGGATGCTATTTCAAATTATTCAATACGACTGAAGCTAACTTTGACAGTCTGGGATTTTGTTCTTCCGGCAACACCTTCCCTTCCGGCTGTTATTGGTGTATCCTGCCTTTTTTATCCCGGGGGAATTTTTTTTTTTTAAATATGCACATGAACATTGGTGCTAGCATGGTGGAATTGATTGCTATATTCACCCTAGACCATGATATGTCTGTTAGAAAGAATTTGCAGTCTACTTATTTCCATATATATGTTGTCAATCATGCAGAATCTGTTGAAAAGGTTTATTAGAAATTTTAATAGGCTTGAGCGAGAGCCTAAAACTTCCTTACTGAATTGCATTTTTCTCCAACTATGTCAGAAAATGGCAAAAACCCAGATCACGTGACTTTTGTGTTGTTTTCTAAATCTGAATTTTGATAACTAGTCTGATTCAGCCTTTCATGCCGACCTATCTTTTTCCTTCTCTGTATTCTCATTTACAGTGACCACCTGTTAATGTTTTAGATCCACAATAACTGTTACAACTGCTAATGTCGAAAAACAGCATTAAGTGAAATATTGTAATTGCTGGAATACAAGTATACCAAATCCATTCATTTATTTTGTTTATTTGGGTGTTGATTTATATGCAGACGGACCATAACTATTACCTTTAACATAAAGCAGAGTGAAAGATTCATGAGCATAGTCTCCCTTATATTTACTCAGATATCTGATACGGTTATTGAAGACCGTTTTGGTGTTAAACATGGAAGCAGTGAGTGGTATGAGGCACTGGATCAGCATTTCAAGTGGCTACTTCAATATAAAATCAGCCCGTACTTCTGCAGGTGGGGTGAGAATATGCGTGTTCTGACTTACACTTGTCCATGGCCAGGTAATAGTATGAAGCAGGCCTACATACTAATAGATTTTCAGGTCATGTACCACATTTAGATGTATTGGAAAATGACTTGTGCATAATTGAGTACCTGAACTTGTTGAACATCAAGTATTTTATATGCTAAGCATGTACATTTCCGTAGAAGTGACCCTTCTATGTTGGTGCAGCTGATCATCCAAAGTCAGATGAGTATTTTTCTGACCCTCGGCTTGCTGCATATGCTGTACCATATAGTCCAGTAGTCTCCTGGTATGCAGACAGTTGCCTTATCTATTTCTAATTTTTGTCTTTTGGTATGTACTTTGATGAGCATTTGCCTCTTGATGTGCAGCGGTGATACGGCAAAGGACTATCTGCAACGAGAGGTCGAGATATTAAGAACAAAAAATCACTGGAGAAAAGCCTACTTCTATTTGTGGGATGAGGTGGGTACTCGTAATTTCAAGATGCAAGCATGTGTGATTTCCCTATCTTCTGTAAGGGTGATTTGAGATTCTGGTGTGATCTCTTCATTCTGTCCAGTTTCTTTTTACAATCTCATATAAGATTTATCCCTTGTTTGATTTTGATTTTTTGAGAAGTGATTTCGTGGAAATTAATTTTTTTTGGAGAATATGCGGTTAAAAAATATGGAAACGTGGAAAATTATTTTATTGGGAGAATGTATGATAAAAAATGAGCTTAAGGAAAAGAGGTTTTGAAAAAATCAAAATAAAAAAGGGCTTAGTTTCTTGTAGTGTGTGGGTGTATAACAAGAAGAGAAGGAAAAGGAAAGAATTAGATGACGTAGGAAGGAAAGTAAAGAGAATGAGATGGAGGGATAGCGGCCATCTGATTTCTCTTGTTTGGATAGCTGAAGGAGAAGAAGGAAAAGGACTGAGTGACAGTCTATTCTACTTTGTATCTATTAATTATAAAACATGACAATAGTCAGGAAAAGTATTACATAAGGAAGCAAGAAAGATATTAAAATTTAACCCATCTGTCATGCTCTTTCCCATCATCCTGTTGCTTCCTTATTATATATACAAATGTGTTATGATTACCAATCCTCCTTCCATTTCAATTCCCTCTAATTTTTGCAATGCAAACATAATGTTTAGTCCTGGCGCGGGATAAAATTTTAGTTCTCTGGGTTTAATTAGGTTTCTCCTTTCATACACAGCTAACGCCAACTTTATTCCTATCATTTTTTTTTGTTCTTTTTCTTTTGATGTGATTCTGTTGCTTTTGTCCAGCCACTAAACGTTGAACATTATCATGGTATTCGGAACATGGCGAGTGACATTCACGCTTATGCACCTGATGCTCGTATCATGACTACTTACTATTGTGGTGATTCACTAATTGCCTTTTCAATTCTTATAATTTGTTTGATTTGCATCTCTTTTGAATCTGCTTTTATTTGCATGACTTGTCTATTCATGAAACCAAGTTCTGAGAAATTGGATGAGAAAAGATATTCGTACATAAACTCATGTTGTTAGCATTTCTTTGAACTGGAAAATACTAAATAAACAAGATCTTCTAGTCTGAGTACACGATTTTTAATGCTTTCATTGATAGTTGATTGCTTTATTTGGTATTAATGTTTCTACTTTGGGATTTTTGGTTAAACATAATAATTTAAATTTGTGAGAAAATAAATATTAAGTTCGGGTACTTTCCTCTTCTATTTAATTCCCAAACATGTAATTATCTGCTACCCAAGTTTATTACGGTTTTACTGTGGCAGTTCAAGCACAGTAGATTACCCATGTATTGACATTATCGTTTAATTCAATGGCAATGAAATGAGACATCAGAGCTTTATTGTGAACTGCAGTAATAACAATGTAAGTAAAATCTAGAGCCCAGCATGATATCAAGTTAGCAGCTTTCGTTTTGTTATCTGGTTGATCCTATTTTTCAATTACTTATATGGTTACCCGATACTCAGGTATGATATCATGTAAGATGTGTCCTCAGATGCTCTTTAACTCCATGCAGGACCAAATGATTCTCCCCTGGCTCCCAATAATTTTGAGGCTTTTCTTAAAGTTCCAGAGTTTCTTCGTCCCCATACTCAAATATATTGCACAAGGTATTAATCTTAACTGATTCCTTTTTGATACTTCGGTTATTGTGTTAATACATACACTGTTTGATCTAAGAGCATTCAATGAAGTTTCTGAGCATCTTTTACTAGTATACTGTGTGTTCTTTCACTCCTATATTTTCTGCATGCTAAAGTCCTATCATGATGTGTACAGTTTTTGAGAGGTGAAAAAATAATTTGAGTTTGCTGCTTATGGATTATGGAGATTTCTTTTGCTCCTCTTGCAAACATCCATTATCCATTCGTTATGTTATTCTCAGTGCAGCCCGGAAGAGGAGGCAATATTGATAGTGTGATTCAACCTCCCTAGGAATTAAATTACCTTGTTTCGGAAAATAGGGAGGTTCAACCTACAGTTGGCCTAAATTTTACTTCCTTCCAAAGTAAAAGATATAAACTTTAATGGCTTATTGAAGTTCTTTCACATATATGATTGAGTGAAAAATCAACCTTTGCTTAGTTTATAGATACAGCAGTGAAACAATAAAGTGAGAAGATTATTGTAAGTCACTATTGAAGTAATCCTGTTGTTGCGCAAATCAACTTCTTTAGGTATTTAGGTTCGGCTATGAATAAGGTGGGGATGTTAAAGATGGATGTGTGGCCATATTATTATAAATTTAAAATGAAATGATAATGTATGCCTACAAGTGTGGGGACATCTATTGAAGATAAATTACAGCAAGAAAAGCATAGGTGGTTTGACATGTTTTGCATAGATCGAATGAAACTCCTGTTGATAAGATGGATATGATTCTGGTAGATCTGATTAAAAGAGGGAGGTGTAGACCAAAATTTACATGGCCTGCTTTGGTAGAGAAGCATTTGATTGCATTAGGTCTTCAAGACCGAGGTGGAAAATGGTTCATGTAGTTGATGACAAATATATTGATCAGAAGGGTTAGTTTGTTGATGTTATTTATAGAAAATGAATGAAAGAAGCTTCTTTTCCTATCTAGGAGCATTCTATCGCTCCCTTTCCCAAACCTCCATGCTTTCTTCCTCTGTCATCATGCTTTTACACTGTGTCTAAGATATTATAAATTTAAAGGTTTCATCTGTTCCTCCCCCTGTTCTATGTGCACTGTGCATGAAGTATGAATTCAACCATCTATTTTTCTCTTCTCCCAGTAAGGACTCACGATCGAATGAAAAGTGTGACTCTATACAAAAATGATGCAGTAGTCTTTGAAGTAGTTTAAGATCTCATCCATTAATATTAAATGATGATATGAATCTTGCTTTATTGTTCCAACTAATGTGATGCAGAAAAAAGTAGGTTTTCAACAGATAAAGTTATCCTTTAGGTTTTCTGCGCATCACATTATTCCAAATAATGTGATGCAGAAAAAAGTAGGTTTTCAACAGAAAAGTCTTCATTTTTTATGGCTGATGACTATATTCTTTTGAAAAAAGTTGACATGTCTCCAATATCTGTTGCTAGTAGAATCTTACAGTGTTGTTTCCCCATGCAGTGAATGGGTGATTGGTAACCGTGAAGATCTGGCGAAGGATATCATTGCAGAAATACAACCTGAAAATGGTGAGGTAACGTTTTCATGAGCACGTGTCCTTGATATGGAGAAAGCTATGTCTCTGGAAGAATTTTTAGTGATTTGCCATCAGATCTGCTTAGACACTGTATTCGAAGGCATAGAGGCATAGACATTTCATAAGATTTTCTCCATTACGCGAGTTAGTATACTCAGTGATTGAGGTCATATTTTCTGTCCGCTGTTTCGTGGTGGGGGTAGAGAGGAGGGGGAAATTCTTTTTTTTTTCAAAGATATTTTTGAAATGGAAACGTTGGGCTTTTGTGAGGAAATAAGTGAAGTTAGTGAATCACTGAAATGATGCTGAATTCATCACGCTGTTTATTTTTGTAATATATCATAAAATGTGATACAGAAGATGATATAGTAAATATATGGCATAAAAACAAAATGATAACAGTATCTATTTAAAGCTTTCTTCTCTGTGGAATATTGAGAATGATGGAAACTATTCAATTTTTTACAAAAAACACAGAGGACGAAATAGGCATCACAGGCTTGAGTCTAGTTGAGAATTAAACCATCACTTCTAGGCCAAATGTCAACTTTTTAGTTTTATCTTTCTCGTATTTGATATTTCAAAAAACTTTTCATACTGTATTGAGTATTCGAATGGAGTACATACAGCAAAAGTGGAGGTACTTTATAAAGTTTCTACGCCATGTTTCCAAGTGGGGTATTATAAATCATGACTTGGCCTATTATATGGGCCAGTAAAAAATATTGACCCTGGCCATAGGTGGCTTTGTTCTTCCCATTGTATCATCCTGAATTATATGCTTCTCACAGGAGTGGTGGACATATGTGTGCGTGGGACCATCTGATCCGCATCCTAACTGGCACCTAGGGATGCGAGGCACACAACACCGTGCAGTAATGTGGCGTGTATGGAAAGAAGGTGGAACCGGCTTTCTTTATTGGGGTGCCAATTGCTATGAGAAAGCTACGGTTCCTAGTGCTGAGGTCATCACATGCCACTTACATTAAATTTATAATTTGATCAGTACTTGCCACTGAAATTTCTAACATTTATACTCATTTTTCCAGATTAAGTTCAGGCGTGGCCTCCCTCCAGGTGACGGGGTCTTGTATTACCCTGGCCAGGTGTTCTCTTCTTCTCAGGAACCTGTTGCTTCTTTACGTCTAGAACGTCTTTTAAGTGGCTTGCAGGTAATCTTTCGAATTCGATTATTTTTGTCCATGTCTTAATGTAACATTCTATTCGCTAAGATGTGTCATATTTTTATTTTTATCTCCAGTCATGATGTTTTGAAATTCCTTATTGAATGTTTAAGGCTCCCAATGCACCGGTCTTTCTCCGTTGGGTTGTTAACTTATTATATGACTCCTTTACAAAAAAATGTAATATTATTGGCGTATATTATTTGATCTGGAAGCACTTGATATATTTGTAGCAGCTGTCATGTAGAACGAAACATTTGTGCACCCTTAGACATGCCTTTCCTGGTAGTGCATTTGTGCACAATCCCTTCGACTTTATGTTTCCATACAATAGTTTTCCAAATTTATTTATGGGATGTCACTTAGGGGTTGTGTTCGATATTTTCAAATTGCTGGTATAGAGACATTGTCTCTCTGATTCTAAATTTTAGTGGGAGCGGGAGCGGGAGCGGGAGCTTCTGAATGATGTTACCATACACCATAATTGCTTTCTAATTATGTTTCTACTACTGTGCTCTTGTGGCGCTTTTAGGATATCGAGTATTTCAAGCTGTATGCTTCAAGATTTGGCAGGGACGAATCACTTCGTCTTTTGGAAAAGACAGGCATGTATCATGGTCCTGAGCGGTACACCCATGAACACATGCCAATAGATGTTATGCGAGGTGAAGTTTTCAGGACGTGCTGTTCAGAGAATAACATTTGATTTATTGGCATCTGTTCTTACAGCACTTCCACAACATGAGCTTCTACTGTATTCTTCTATTTAGCAACATACTTCAGAGTTCCAAATCAGGCACAGTTTATGTTTTGATCACTTTAGGCCCAAAGAAAGCTATAACCTTTTTTTACATTTTGTTTCTTTCAATTTAATTTATATTTGCCCAAGCATAGGGTGCTTTTGTAGTGCAGTTATTGACTCACCTTGGTCAAAGTTGAAAAAGATCATCTATTCTTTATTTTTGCAAGTGTACTGTTTTGTTTTACATATTATTACATAATTTGAGGATCTCAACTTTGACTGACCATGCCCAATTACAAGCAAATGAGAGCCATAGGCCAAACAGGTCTCGTGTTGTAAGGCGTGGCCTTACTATATATAGTCACACGGTGTTATCATTACAAATGGCAGTAGCCCCATGTCCGTTTATGATCAAGATTTAGAAAGTAGGAGTGGAAATCATTTGTTGCCCATTGGAAGTCACAAATATAATCAAAATGGTGATGGTTGCTCCTAGGTTTTACGCTAACGAATCACACTCGGCATGTTTATGAGATGAACTGTATTATATTTAAAAAATTAAAAAAAAAAAAAAAAATCTCTCCGTCCCATTTATATACGCTTGCTTTCCTTATTTTCTTGTTCCAATTATATAGTCATGTTTCTTTATTGAGAATGTTTTATTTTGTTCATTTACTAATATACATTTATCTAATTTGTCTAATTATAGCCAATTTACTAGTAGTTGTTGATAATTAAATAAGAGTAAATTAGAAAAGTTTTTGGCAAATATTATTTTTTCAATAACATTAAGCCCATATTTGGTAGGTATTAAAATAAGATTTTAGTAGATTTTGATAAAAGTTGATGAAATGTGTGGTTAAAATTAATTGTTAATTTTGACTTGAAATTTTAATCTAAACCAAACATGGGTTAAATAAGATTTCTTAATCCGTGTAAGCAAAATCTGTCGATATAAATGTGAAGAGGGAGTATCTTTTTATCTATTTAAAGAAAGGGGTTGCACGTTCTTAGGAGGAGCTGTACGAGGCAACATATGACTTGGTATCTTAGATGAGACGAGAAAATAACGATTTTTCAGAGCAACTAAATCCATGTGGGCGTTCGATAAAATCTGAATTGTTGAAAATAAAATTTGGGAAAAATTACACCTGACCCTATTATTTAAGTTAACATTTCAAAAATCAAAATATAAATTAATTTTTTTCAAAAATCAAGTATCACACCAAATTACCCTACTTGACACCATCCCAAACCTAGAAAATGATGACTAATTGAAGCAAACAAAATTATCGGTTCCATTGCTGCTGAGTGGTGCTGTAGCTTCTGTTGCTACTCTATCGCGCCACCGCTTCTGTTGCTTCACATTGTCATCGCCAATTGATTGAATACGAT
>CAIGRQ010155039.1:0-10813 GCA_903798375.1 Fraxinus sp. D2006-0159
CATAATGTACTGTCACCAATACTAAATGAAACCAACCCTACACTTCATACCAATTAGCAACTCCTCTTACTGTTACTTTCAGAAGGTGGCAATGTTAGTCCTGCCATTAACAACCACCACACTGCGAAACATAAAGAAAATGGAAGAAGAGAACAAGCGGTAAATGTAACGAGATCTTGGAAGTAAAACGAGAGCAGACTTTTGCTTGATACATACTGAGATTCATCATGGTCGTGTCATTTTGAAGTACATAATTGATTATTTTTACAGGTTGTGTATGATGATGTCTACATGCTAGATGATGATATGAAGTGGAAGGTGCTTCCTCCAATGCCGAAGCCCGACTCTCATATTGAGTTTGCTTGGGTAATCGTTAACAGCTCAATTGTTATAGTCGGAGGCACGACGGATAAGCATCCTGTAACCAAAAAGATGACACTTGTCGGAGAAATTCTCAAGTTTCAATTAGACACACAGGTATTGTCTTCTTATCTTTTAAAAAATATTTAGTTTCCGTTTAACAAATTTATAAATGGTTTATAAATAGGAATAGTAAATAGTAATGAGTCTCATGAAATGTGTGGATAACAATGAGTAGTAGTTATAAATATCTGGTTGAAATTAATGTTTGATTTTGATAGAACTTATAATAAACATCAAATATTTTCACATATTAAATGCTATTATTGAGCTTAAAGGCATTTGCTTAATTTTTGTTCCTTTGCTTAGTTTTGAGCCATTAAATTGAATTCTATCCCTATTAGTTTCTCTTGGCTGTCCAAATTCTTGTATTGATTGAATCTGACCGGCATATAGTTTGTTTAGATGCTTTAGTTATGTTCGTGGGAATCCTTAGCCCTATTTATCGCCCATTCTTTCAAAACCTTTTTTTTCTACATACTCATTTTTACCACATTCGCACAATAAAATATTCTACACGTGAAACAAAAACTTTTCCCACTTTTTAACCACACATTCTCCAAAAAAATCACTACTTAAAACAATGTTTTCTTCCAAAAAAAAGGCCACCAAACAGGGGATTAATCTTTTGGTGCACATTAATAAGTTGGGCATTTTCAGAAAATGGAGTATGGTTTCCAGTTTCATGCATAGTTTCTTGAGATTGGCAATTTTGTCATCCTATTGAAGACTTAAGTTTTAGGGACTCCTACAGTCATTTTTTTGAGGTGCGGAACCAGATCAGAATTTTGAGAATTAGCAATGACCCAATATGTAGACTTTATATGGCTGTGGAAAGAGAGGTCAATTCTTATGGTTTTGCTTCAGTATGCAAGAGGCGATTTTTACGTGCTTGTGGCATAACATTGGTTTAACTTGCAGAAATGGTACAAGTAGGATGTATTATTTACTTTGCTTTATATAGTCCATGGGCAACTTTGTTGTAATGGGGAATATTAATTGAATCTCTTAAAACTCGAATCATCACCATTTGTCTACTTACATATGCCTGGTTTTGGACGTTGACAGAAGTGGTCAGTGGTTGGAAAACTTCCATATCGTGTGAAAACCACTCTAGTTGGGTGTTGGAATGGTATGCTGTATTTTACATCGGGGCAACGAGACAAAGGACCCGATGATCCAGCTCCGAGAAAGGTCATCGGGGAGATGTGGAGAACAAAACTGAGTTTATGAACCGTTGTTCTTTCCTCTAATTTAATTTGATAAATGCATGCCATCAGTTTTTTGTATTAATCTACTTGTACCACAGCAATGGGATTCTTCCTTTTTAATGTGAAAATGTTCTTTGATGATTTATCCTCGTGTTTGGCCAAAAATGCAGTGATTATGCATGAGTGGGCAACTGGAAGAAATAATAGTCTCATATGATGCAGTGGAATTAATAAAAGTAATCCAAATGTAAGCCCCCATTTGAGCCACCTTTTTCATCCCAAAAAATGAAAAATATGATCGTTATTCATCACATCAAACCATTAATTTTGAATTTCTATCTCTTGTATGAACCTCATAACGATTATATTTTTCATTCTCATTCTAAAAAAAAGTGACTCAAACGGGGAGTGAAACTTGAACTTGCATTGAGGTCAATTTTGATTGGATTGGAGTTCGAGATAAATCAAATCGAGTTAAAAAAAAAAAAAAAAATTTACATTAATTAAGACATTTTTAAATCAACATGCTCTGGGTTGGAGAGAGACGAGGGGTAGCGTAGTTTGGTCAACATATCCATCTATTTTGGGTACAGATAGCCGTAGGTTTGAATCGTGTCACCTTGATATGAGGCAAAGCATTGCTGTTATCAAGTCGAAATATTTATTATTGAGTTCTTTTTTTATATTTATAACTAATTTCTTACAATTAACTATCTGCATGTTTTTTTGTCTGATAAACTACTCTATAATTTTCATAATTAAACAGTATGTCTACTACAACCTAACATAATTAAACAATATTAACAAACACGAAGATTTTACGTGATTAAGAGCCGCCAACCTAGTAGCAAAAAGGGAACCCACGGATGACAATTTAATATTTGCCTTCGTGTACAGTACACATCTCTGAAACCCACAAGGCTACAATTTATTTGACTTAGAGCTACAAAAACAACCAATATAAACAATGCCTCTTATTATCAACGGGAAAAAAATAATAATAATAATACAGCAGAGCTAAACCACATTGAACACGGGGCCAAATACAAAACCCTGATACTAACTTAACTCATTGCGCTTCCTAAACAGATCAAGGACTTCACAATAATTTAGTTTTACCACCAGCATGAAAGCAGACAACAAAGTAGATTTGGCATGAATTTGTACCGATGCATCGATTACCGAGTTTCATCCTCGAGGTTGCGGAAACCAGCTGTCAAATCCTCATGAAGTTTCTTGAATTTTGCAACCAGGGCTTCCTCTCCTTCAGCAGGATCCTCGAACTTTTGAGACCTGCATTTTTATAAGAAAGAGGAAAGATCAGGGATGGCTGCATGAAAGTTAAAACAAGCAGGAATAATGCTACAAAATCTCATGACATGGTAAGTCAATGTCTGTAAGATACTCACACTAAACGGTAGAATAAATCTCCTAGACGATGCTTAATAAGAGCGTAGGTGATCTTCTGGCCATCCATACCAGCTCCTCGTTCCACTGCCTACATATCCAAACAAGTTAAATGTAACTTAAATATAAAATCAGAGTTCTAATTAAATATCGGATTGTTGATTACATCAAATTAAACACCACAGGGTTATGAACATTGTTAGTCACTCCATTTACCGTGAAATTTCATGTTAGTTACCCGCTTTATATTGTTTCCAAAATGATCACTGAAGTCAAGCATTTATTTCAATTTTATCACTCAATTAAAATCATTAACTATTTTTAGTGGCATGTCTGACATGGAATATGGTAATCTGAAGTAAAATCAATATGGAGATCTTCCATGTTGGAAACTCCATAAGAAAACTATTGCTAGTAACTGAGTGACCAAACCAGTGACCACTTTAGAACAAAATAATTGACTAACAATGTTTCTACCCACACATCACAGCATGTCATTCAAACTTCAACCAGTTGATGATTGAACCCAATTACCCAAAATGACAGGCAGAAGCCGCAGATAATGGAAAGCAAAATACAGTACAAATTGTCAACAAGCCTCAGCATCAATTCACAATTAATATCTGGTGCTTAGCTAGCTCTTGTATAACGAGATTGAACTCTTAAACATGTGCATAAAGGATTGCAGGTTTTTCATTTAATGATTCAAAATCGAGTGCTTCAGTATAAATAGTATCCGCTAAATTAAATATCTTTGATCAAAATTCTTAATGGCATGCATCATAATTGAAAAGGACGGAAAGCTGGCTAAATGATATACCTGATTAGCCAAATTGTAGAAATGAATGATGTTGCGCATCATCCAAACAGACTTGTAGAAAGGGCAGAATTTATCATAACTGTTACCAAAGACAACATTCAGACAAGTCTTTAAAGGCGTTGAATTGAATTGAATCAAATATTAAGACAAAAATCTAATATAGACTTACGGCGTAAATGCATTCTGTGCAAGATAGTCCTCCCTCAAGAGCTTTGCAGTTTCCAGGGTAATTTTATCGGTTTCAGCTAAAGCATCCTTTCCGACTAGCTGCAATAAGTAGATAAGTAGACGTTAATTAAAGCAGCATAGAATTCAATTTAATTAGATGCTTTCCAGTTTACTTTCCCCTTTCGAATTCAGAATCCATACTTTGTTAAGAAAAACTGGATAAAAGGATTATAATATGTTTCAAATATTTGCCATAGAAATTGGAGGGAACTGTTCACGAAAGACAAATTAGTATCAGAAAGAGAGATGACAATGTCAAATAAATAGCTAAGCTGGTTGGAATGCATCTTTCACATTAGAAAACATTTCTGTGAGCAGAACCAATGTTTCAATGTGTAGTACCAAATTGAATCCATTTAAACGGCTGCATACATCCTTTTTTAAGGTCAACTTATGAAACCTGATCAGAAATACAAGACAAGTCAATGGAAAAATCATTCTATTCATATCAATCAGAACAGCCACATATTACACAAGCAGAAAGAGTTGGGCACAGAGAGAGGGTATATTGCTGCTGTAAGTTGGAAATTTCTTTTTTACTAATTCTGTTCCGACAGGAAACACACAAGTTTTATACCTTCTCCACATCAACATCAGAGAAAAAAGGACCTTTTAAACCAGAAATAGAAGTACCTGCACGATTTCATTCAAATCATCCTCTCTTTGCAGCACTTCACGAGCTTTTGTCCTGATATCAATAAAATCCGGATCGAACTTCTCATAAAAGGATTCCAGTGCCTGAAAACACGAGAGCTTCAGCAAGTGCCAAGAGAAAATTGGCTCACAGAGAGCATAATATAGGCACGTGTCCAGAATATAAACCATAGACCGCAGTGAAATAGAAATATACCCCTGAGTACTTAGAGTAAGAAATGAGCCAGTTTACAGAAGGGAAATGCTTCCTCTGTGCCAGTTTTTTGTCCAGACCCCAGAAAACCTGAAATTTGGCAAATGAGTACAGGAAATGACCGTCTAAAAAGAAAAAACTTGTAAGCTGTTCAACATCTGTAATTACCTGGACAATACTGAGTGTTGCAGATGTAACAGGATCGGAGAAATCTCCTCCTGGAGGTGAAACAGCACCAACAATGGTGACGCTGCCAGTTCTTTCTGGTCCACCGAGACATTTAACTTTACCAGCACGTTCATAGAAGGATGCCAAACGTGCTGCCAAGTATGCAGGGTATCCACTGTCTGCAGGCATCTCTGCCTGTAAAGCAAAAGATGTTGAATACAATCAGGAAATGAAAAATTTAAAATCGGGAGTTTCGAGGACTAGGTTACAAATCTCATGCCAACTGAATAGATATCTTAGAATGGTTGCCTATTAATATCTCAAGACAGGCTAAACTTTACTTATTAATGTATAATTAGCTAATAACAAGCAAATGTGCAGTGCTGCAAGTATTTATGGTGACAGGGAGAAACTATCGCACAAATAAGATTTCTCTCCTGTTGGTATTAGCATAAAAAATATCTAATCATTTTATCTTCCTGTACTTCATTAATTGCAAAAAGGAAATTGGTAAGATGTGTTCTCTCTGCCCGCACATCAAAAAATTGGTCTGTCATATAAGCAGTTGACATATGACAAGAAAACATGCAGTGTTGCAAGTATCCGATGACAGAGAAGTCATGACAACAATAAGTTTTTTCTCAAATGTTTGGATCATTAAAAACACACGCATCAAATCATTCCATTTTTTAGAACTCCATAAAATTCAAAGAAAAATGGTTTGATGACTGCATCATTGTTCAGAAAACTTTTATTTTTCCAGCCATTATCTATGTTATTGCTGAGGTAGCTATCTACTTAAAAGAACAAAGACAAGTAGTACTCCTTATCAGGGTAGTCTTTCTTAACTAAAAAGTCCAAAATCAATTATTAAACTAAAAATAATAAGATACCTAGGACACTTACCAATCGACCTGAAATTTCACGTAATGCTTCTGCCCAACGAGATGTTGAATCTGCCATCATACTTACATTGTAGCCCATATCTCTGAAATATTCAGCAATAGTGATTCCTGAAAATCCACATTCAAATAAGCTGTAAACTACCCATTTGATGGATAAACCACCACTGCCGTTGGTTCATCCAATAAAGAAGCACCATGGAGTATAAAGAAGATTTGATACAAACATAAGAAAACATCATCAGTAAAAATAAGTCACTGACAGTCCCATAAGCAACTGAAGGAACAAAGTCTTCGGTGGGCGGTCTACTCGCAGTATACATAATAAAGGGCTCTAAAATGGTAAAATTCAACATCATCTGCCATTCACTAAGAAACTGGAGTGGAAAACAGATAATTTAAGCACAGTAAAAGAATACAGTAATTGGATGAGAAATCAGAAATGAATTTACTATGAAGTAATCATGACAAAGAACTGAAATTGAGGTTAGTTTCAGTGCTACTAAATGCACTTCAGCAGGGCAGTTGATATTAAGAATATTCTTAAGAAGTATTGTTTACCTGTATAAATTGAAGCCTCGCGAGCAGCCACGGGCATGTTTGAAGTGTTGGCCACCAGTGTAGTACGCTTCATGACAGACTCCTCACGGCCATCAGGCAGCGTCATCGTCAATTGAGGAAAGTCCATAAGCACCTGTAGTTAATAGTCAATTGATATATACCACGAAGATGTTATCAACTGCTAAAACAAAAATTGCGAAACTGTGTACCTCAGCCATTTCATTTCCTCTTTCTCCACAACCAACATACACCACAGTGTCAGAGTTAGAGTACTGCATTTTAATAAATTCAAAAAGTAGGAAAGTCGTTTAGAATAAGATTCCAGTATGCCAGATTAACAAAAATCAAAGAAAATGAACTCCATAACATTAACCTTGGAAAGAGCTTGACTAATAACTGTTTTCCCACAACCAAAGGCACCAGGTATGGCACAGGTACCACCAAGAACAGAGGGAAACAACGCATCAAGAACACGCTGAATCGAACAGAGATTCAGTTAATGCATTTCTGTGAACAGTAACATGTAGAAGAAAAGAATATTAGAACAACAGAAATGTTTGTAAAAAAAATCACCTGCCCAGTTAGAAGAGGAGTATCAGCTGCAAGCTTAGAAGCTACAGGCCTAGGTGTACGCACAGGCCAAGTCTGCAGATAAATAGACAGGTCAAATCAAGTTTTCCATGCCATTCTGAAAACAATTAATATTCACCAAACTTCAAAATTATCCACGATTAGGAAGTGACCTGAAGCATAGTAAATTTCTTTTTGACGCCTTGAAACTCGAGTTCAAGAACAGTGTCCTGCTTGTAAATTGGACAGATTAATGCAACAGAACGAAGAGATAATAATTTGAAATTAACTAAATTATGAAAGTTCTATATTAAGCATAAAAATGGAGTTCAAAAGACAAACCTTCAAAGAGTATTGGCCAGGTGGGGCAATGTAGCTTATCTTTCCCATAGCATCAGGAGGAAGTGCCACGTGGTGTTGCATTAAACTGTTTTCAAATACCTCCTGCATGGGAAAGTTGTCATGGAATGGAATGTAGATTAAAATTTTTGAAGTGCCAATAAGAGGTGCAATAAGAAATCATAGAAAGAATTTTCAAATTTCAGCATTCTGAGTTTAGTCCTGTAAAACTTACAGCATATAAGTCTCCACCTGTCAAGAGATCTCCCTCTCCTGGACAGGAATATGATGTCAAAATTAGTAAAGGTGCCACCAAGCTACTCTACATTTCTAATTTGAGTTAAAACCATCGATATGATATTCAGTTATTTAGAACGATTCAAGGCAAACCTATTTTCTTAGGCTGAAATTCCCAAAGAATGTCTTTGTCGAGAGCTGGGACAGAAACACCACGAGGAATATAGACATCACCAGATATTTTTGCAATTGTCTTCAGAGGCCTCTGCATCAAGTATTGGAAAGAAAAACAAAAGAGCTACAATTAGACAGTTCTCTCCACTGGCCACAAGCAAAGCTCAGAATGAGATCTGTTATTGTGAAGTGCTCAAGTGGGAGAGGGGGGTGACACAGTTGGACAAGAAGATTTTCAGAACCTGAATACCATCAAAGATGTTCCCCAGAATTCCAGGCCCCAATTCCACTGACAGAGGCTGTAGAGTTGGAAAATTATTAAAATATAGTCTGTTTTTCAGCAACATAGGAAAGCCACTAAACAACTCCAATGAACAAGTTAAAATAGTTAGCATGAAAACCTTGTGTGTTCGTAGAACAGGATCATTCACCATCAACCCAGCTGTTTCTTCATAAACTGCAAGAAAAGCAGAAAAAGATTAACAGTCAACAATGAGCCATCTTAATTCTAATTCATATCAAACAGACTAAACATTGAGGAAAGAAAATACTGTTCATTAGATTATTCATTTATTTCCACCATAATTCAAATATTTTTTTGCTCACTTCTTAGTTGAGGGTGAGTGTGATACTAGACAGGAAGACCAAAGACCTGACACTTTATGGGAAAGAAGAAGCATGGACTACAAATGATTATACCTTGAATCGTGGCAGAATCTCCTTCCAACCGAATAATTTCCCCAATGAGGTTGTCATGACCAACACGAACAAGTTCATACATGGCAGCTCCTGCCATTCCATCAGCAACAACCACTGGTCCAGATACCTATTGGAAAATAAAATGATTATTAAAACAGAATTTGCTGGAGCCTTTCAACAAGAAACACTATCAAGCAGTTGAAAACATGGGAATCTTTAGAGCAATACTATCAAGAACATTCTCCCCATCAAGCTGGTAGTTATACTACTACAGGAAGGTTGTATTTGAACAAGCAATTCCAAAGTATCTAAGGATATACAGCATGGCGTCATGAAGTCTAGGGTAAAAAGGTGGAAAAATCAAATTAAGAAAACTTAAAAGAAAGAATTGGCTTGCAACCTATTGAAATTAGGGACAACAATCACCGGACAGAGTAATAAGAAGTAAAACATAACCTTCGCATCAATGTTTAGCAGGGCAGGTCGCCTGAGTGTCATGATGTCAAAAGCTTTTATACATTCTTTTTTCTGATTTCAAATTAGTCCGAAAGTATTGATACTAAGGATCCAGACTCCATTCAGTAATCACGTAATGAATTAAAAGGATTGATTCCGTTTGTGTTAGCAAAAACTAAAACTCACACTGGGGGAAAGGCAGGCATGTATAGACTACAGAACTCCAGAAACTTGGGGATAAGTATCCTAAAAGAACAAAGAAATCTAAAACGAGGTCCTAACATACTAAATTTAAGTCAGGGGCAAGATATATTAATTACAAACTAATATTTCAGAAGGGTGATTGGTTCTTAGAGCAGATGCGTTAAGACCAGATCTCTTGAAATTACAACTTCCACTTGGAAACTGTAGGCTCAACTAACTACACAGCATTAGCATAATAATTGAACAACGACAATCAAAATATACCAAATTACATCAAATTCAACCAAATAAACAAATCGATGATGTGAAATGTCACCATAATCCATCAAACAATCAAGTGCCGAGATCCAACTAAGAATACAATCAATATAAAATGCAAAGAGTAACGGTTGGGAAGTACAAGTTGACAATGAAATTGGATCGGATACTGAAAGTGAATTGGTGAAAATACAGATCGAAGGAAGTAGAAGAACCTTGCGAACGTATCCATACTCGCTCTCCTTCTCGGAATCCTCGAAGGTAGTCAAAGGACCTCCATACACCGGCGGCATCTTTCCTCGTATCCAATTAAACTGAAAAATCAAAAACTCGATCAGATATACGAACCGAATCTTAATTAACGAGATCCAATCGGAGTTCCAAACGAAATATCTTACTATTGATATTTCGATATGGACGGAACGGCTTGAGAGAAGACGGCGAATAATTGATATAGCGCCGGTGGTGCACCTTTTAGTAATGCGGAAATGAAGTAAAGAACGCTCGATTGCTGACAGTATTGTCAATCATCCAATGATCTTCCGCCGCGTCACCAATTTTACTTTTCTGTAACATTTACCCTTTAAAAAAAAAAGACAAAAGTGAAATTTATCCGTAAAACTTGATAAATTATTTTACGAATATTTTTATTTTTAAAGATTTTATCAGAAATTGAATAATGCGTTCAACGTGTTACGAAGAAGTCGGACATTTGTTGCCAAAACAAATTCATAAATGGGCAAAAGTATGAGAATAAATAGACTGGTTGCTTGATTTATTTTCTAAATATATTATCTCGGTATTGCTCCGTAAAAATTCAACAATCACTATTTGTAACTTAGAACCCCGCGAAAATAAAACATCTTTGAAATTGAAATGGAAAAAACACGATCAATTGACTTTGTGATGCATATACAATAGGGACATATTCATGGAGAAATCGATGTACCTAAAATCAAACTTATTCTGCTTAATTTTTGTTTTACTTCATCTGTTCTATTTGCTTTGTTTTGATTTCTTATATTAACGAGTTGCAATCCTTGTACGTGTTTTATTTTTCTTATTAAATCAATGCACACGAAAGGCATTAATAGCACCTTTGAAGTTATTATAATAAAAGGTGATTATATTCAGAGCGCTGCTACAAGTACAGAGGGGTGGAGGTGGGGGTGGGGGTGATTTTATGTCAAGCTAACAATCGCAGCAGCTGTGTGCAGGAGCGGACCCACGAAGGGCCCAACGGGGGCGGCTGCCCCCACTGAAAAAAAAAACCAAAAAGAATTATTATTTTTTTAACAGTTTTTTTAACTTA
>CAIGRQ010155041.1:0-10034 GCA_903798375.1 Fraxinus sp. D2006-0159
CAAGTTCTCAATATCTTTTGGAATCACTATTTGCAAGTCACATGTCTAATGTTTCTATCATTCTTCACCAATTGAAATAAAACCTTGGTGAATGCCAACGAAATCCATTATTTATTTAGAAGTTAAAATCATTCAAAAATTCACGGATTTAATCTTAACTGACGCAGTTACCAAACAAATCGTTGAAAAAAAAAAAAACTAACCATTTTAATTAATCTAGAAGCGAAAAAAAAATCAACAACAACGTGGAGATGAAAATTAGAATAATATCATTCATCTAGTGTCAAAATTATTATCGGCGGTGAGGTCATTATCACATTATCCAATGCATTCAAACTTTATTGGACATTGTGACAATGACCTTAACGTCACGTAAATTTTACACTCTAGATGAATAGCATTGCTCCGAAAATAAATGGTTATGATTTACTAAAGAGACTTAATTCCTAAAGGCAAGTAAAGTTCGAGGGCAACATTCCAGGAGGATTGGAGCTAGCTAGCATGAATTTTTGCATGATAATTTTCATGTCTTTCATATAGATGCTTTGCCTGGAATAGATGCTAAAAAATATAGATGCTTTTCTATATTGATATAGATGCTTTGCCTGGAATTACAATGCTAAAAAATAAATAAAAATGCAGCGTCTTGTGCCTAGAAACTGCTTGTGTACTTGAATGCTCACTCATGAATGATTTCAGCTTTCAAAACAATGTAAAATATAGATGACTTGATGTGTGCCCTAGAAGGTTTATTGGCAAATGTTCATTGTGTACTTGAATGCTCATTCATGAAACATTGTTTATTGGCAAATGTTCATTGTGAACAATGTCTCCCAGCATAATCCATCTCAACAAAGAACATAATCATAAACATGAAATTATAAAACCAAATGGAACTCAGAAAAAAGATCCTTCTAAATCCATCCCAACAAAGAACATAATCTTAAACATGAAATTATAGAACCAAATGGAACTCAGAAAAATAATTGCTAATTTAATAGAAAAGTGTAATGGCCGAAGCTCACAGAAAAAACGATCCACAAATGTAACACAAAAGACTTGAATATTCAACTCACAGAAAATTCACATAAAAAAATCCTATGAAACCCAATATTGATCATCACTCTAAATAACAAAATCCAAAAAGGTCCTTGAAAATTCATCCAAATGCAACATCAAAGAATATTACAAAAACAACGAGAACATTGTCATTCTAAGAACATAATTTTTAAAATAACCATACATAGAATGAAAAAGAAACCATAAACCAAACACAAAAAGCACAAATTACGTTAAAAATTCAACCTACGAAAAATTCACAAAAACATACCTTAATCATAAAAGTCTAATACTGCTCTTTGGCCAAGCAATAGTGCTTCCCATGGCTTCACTAAGAGTACTTCCTCAACCCAAACCTTCCAACAATCTCGACCGAGTGGCAGGTGATGCACCTTTGCACTTGGGTCTGTTGTTGCAATCTTCCCTTCTGCTACGACTTCTTCCTCCTCAAACTTGTACCAATGCAACATTTGACATTTTGCATTTATCATAGGTTGTACAGTACTTCCAATTTGTGACTACAAGTTCATAGTAGACAGAAAATAATTTTTTTTAAATTGCAATGCTACAAACTGGATATATATTGAATAAACATTTAATAATGTATGACACACAAACCTGAGGAGTAATAGCATTTGAATTCCTGTCCTCCACATTCTGTAAAATAGTACAAAAAATTGTTAAAAATTATTCTACATTTAATTGACTATATTAAGCTATATTATTTTATTATATATAAAGGATAACTACTTATAACCTGTTGAGATAGCTTCAGAAGTGCTTATTCAAGTTCTCTAACTCTCCCACTTTTTTGTATTTGTCCATCCACCTTTGATGGTACAACTCCAAATCCGAGTCCCCTAACTCTCCCATGACGTTCGGGACCTAATATTCGAGCGACAGCATCATCGCGGATGGAATCTTCGGCAGGTGTATCCGAAATTGATACGGCACAATCTTCAATCCTTCTCTGCACTTATGGAATTCAAATTTTTTACTAGCAAGTGATATATGTAGTGGAATAAAATTTCACTGGTCAATTAGAGGAAAAATGCTACACATACCAAAGTATCGGCAACTGCTTCATTTATTGGTTTCCCATCTTTCCTAAGATGTCCATAAGTCCATACTCTTGTTCTTAACCCTTTTACATCTGGATTCTTTTTTCTCTGCAGTACAAATTTAGTTACTACATATATTGAAATTGGACAATTCATGTAAGACAAGATATGTTTCGCAGATGTACCATTTCATGAGCCAAGCGTGGATAACCCTTTCGACCCATAGTATGGAGAAGCTTCTGATTATTTCTCATGTTGCTGAACTTGAAACTTTTTTCCTATTCCAAACATCCTCAAAGGGTTAAAAACATGAATAATTAAAAAAAATGTAAGCTTCATATGCAAATTATACTTACATGAAAACCAGGAGATAGAGTATCCTCGACAAATTTTACCCAAGCTTCTTCAGAGTTGACATTCTTTGGTCTAAGAAGAGTAATAGTGTGTGCTATATTCATAGATGATTCAACTTGAGCTCTAATTTCTTTTCTCAATCTAGATTTGAAAGTCCTCCAGGATTTTTCCATACATTGAAGTGTCATTCTTTGATGACAATCACTAACTTTGAATCGTTGTTGTATTTGTGTACAAACATAAAGTTGAGACGTATGAGAATAACGTCATTACGAAGGAAAAATGAACATCGTAATAATATTTAAACATACTTGAGAAATAGTACCTGTATGAAAGCCCAAAGCTCCACTTTCTTCTCTCCAGGTACCGAATGCCAATCGTTAAATACTACAGGCACATGTTCTCGAACTATGGCCCCAACCATACTAGCAAATTTTTCTGAGTTCTGGCCGACAACTTGGCCATATTCATTGAATTCAAGATCTATCTTCTGATAATTATGTTCTGGAATCATCTTCACTTGTGTTGGACCTCTTTTCTTCTTCGAATCATTTGTAGTTGTTGGCAACGTGGCTTGCTCATCATTAGTTGGGCTAGTTATACTCTCTCCTGGTTCACTGGAATATCTGAGCCTCTTACCGGTCTCTCGAATTGCATTAGCAATTGCAGTTCTTCTTTTTTTAAGTTATACTCTCTCCTGGTTCACTGGAATATCTGAGCCTCTTATCGTTCTCTCGAATTGCATTAGCAAGTACAGTTCTTCTTTTTTTTGAACTCTTGGAAGTCTGTGTTATTGACTTTGACAATACAACATGAAAAACAAAATATAAGAGCAATTATTTTCAAAACTTAGCATATATCTCATGTATTTTAAGAAAACACAATTACCTTTGCCTTGTCCATCGTACAAAATATGTTTCTCACTGCAAAAGAATCCCTAGAGCCTTTTAAAACATCCTGCAACATCAAAATAAATTATAGTTAGAGATCTTAATAAATCCAAAGCATTCAACATTTCATCGCAAGTTGAATATATAGATAAATCACACAATAAAAATAGTAGAACAAAATTGATCATTACATAAAAAGTACATTATCAACTAATAAGAGAGTTACCAATGATATCTAAGTATCACAAAATATGCCTTCAACATCAATCCTTGCATAATTCTCATCATCGTCATGGTTGTCTATAATAGGCTGTGAAATATCTAGTGGAATAGTTGCCTCATAGTTATACTCTTCTTCCATGCATGATGCATCAAAGTCTCTTTGTGGCGCTTGTAAAACAACATACCAACTAGATGTTTCATTTTCCCTAGAATAAAAGACTTGTTTCGCCTGTGTTGCCAAGATGAAAGGATCATTTTCAAATTGTCTGTGTAACTATTTGCGCATTATCTTTTGCACTAGATCTACATATGGTCGTTGCTTCAACTAAAACGCCACTGTTCTGGCGAGATTTTTCTGCATCTTTAGTGTGGAATCGAAGACCATTTATGACAAATCTAGAATATGACATGGATTGATATCTAGGACCACGTGCAAGCCACTTCAAATTGTTCGATACTTCGTCCGTCAATAGGTGACCTTTAATCTGTTATTAGTTTAAAAATGTTAGAAATAAAAGAATAAATAGCACAAGTAGACATTTATTATTTGATGTGTTCTCCAACCTTATCATCCAACCAGGTAGCAAAAGCATCAATGTGCTTCTTATGCAATAAAGTCTCATTTCTTTCCAGGCATCTATCAACACTCTTGAGTTCATCCATATGCATTCTAAAGTAAATACAATATATTAAAAAGTGAATATGGTTGAACTACTTATAAAGTCTCATTTCTTTCCAGGCGTCTATCAACACTCTTGAGTTCATCCATATGCATTCTAAAGTAAATACAATATATTAAAAAGTGAATATGGTTGAACTACTTAAAATGTGCGGAAATCGATATTTAATAAACGTACTCTATATATGGTTGAACTTCTGTACTATTCAGTAACACGTAGCGATGAGCAACTTTCAACATCTCAGTAGATAGTACAATTTCCTTCCCTTTAGAGATTGTACGGCCTGCAATTAAGAAATCGGTCTCATATTCTTCATTGCGTACATGCTTAGAGCCTATTTCAGATGCTTGTTTTAAGTATTTGCTACAAAACTTCGCATTTTCTTCAACAACATATCGCTCAGCTATGCACCCTTCAGGCTGTGTACGATTCATAACGTACCCTTTCAACACTTTCATATATCTCTCAAATGGGTACATCCAACGATATTGTACTGGTCCACATAGACGAACTTCTCTCCCAATATGGATAGTATATTTGCTACAAAACTTTGCATTTTCTTCAACAACATATAGCTCAGCTATGCACCCTTCACGCCGTGTACGATTCATAACGTACCATTTCAACACTTTCATATATCTCTCAAATGGGTACATCCAACGATATTGTACTGGTCCACATAGACGAACTTCTCTCCCAATATGGATAGTTAAATGAACCATTACATCAAAAAAGGAAGGCGGGAAATACCTTTCCAACATGCATAAAGTTTCAAAAATGTCATCCTCTAATTGTTCAACCTTATTTCTATCTACAATTCCTTGACATATTTCCTTGAAAAATAAACTCAATCTAAAAATTGAGCTCCTTGGTCCTTTAGGTAGAAGTCCTCTCAATGCAACTGGTAATAAGTGTTGCAGTAAAATGTGACAATCATGAGACTTCAACCCAACTATCTTGCATTCTTCCGCTGAAGTCAGCAAGCCTTCTACAAAAAATTTGTTTTTCTGATTTTGATAAGGTGTGAGGAGCAGCAGGTAGGTAAAATTTATTTCCTCTACTGTGAGGATGTAAATCATGCCTAATGTTCATTTCTTCCATGTCCTTACGAGAGTTAATGCCATCTTTAGATTTTCCTTTGACATCCAAAAGTGTACTAATGATGCTATCACAAATATTCTTCTCCACATGCATCACATCTAAATTATGACGTACAAGTAAAGTCTGCAAATCAAACATCAATTGAGTCATGAAAAACTACACACAATTAGAAGTTTTAAATAAAAATGAACGAACTATTACAAAAATTACCTTCCAATATGGTAGATCGAAAAATATTGACTTTTTCTTCCACGCTACATTAGATTGAGTTGTATTCTTCTTCCTCTTTCGTTTACTACTCTTTCCCCAATCATTTGTAATGCTCTCAACTTCAATAGAATCCTCTTCACCCGTTTTTATCTTCGGCCTAATACCATGTTCAACGTGTCCATTAAACCAGCCCTTTTTCATGCGAAATGGATGATCAAAAGCGAGAAATCTTCTATGTCCCATGTATGCAAACTTCCTACCATGCTTCAACCATAGTGAACATGTATTTTCACGACAGATAGGACATACAATTTTTCCTTTAACGGGCCACCCAGATATATTTCCATATGCAGGAAAGTCATGTATTGTCCACATCAAATTAGCTTTTAAGTTGAATGTCGACTTTGTAACTGCATCATACATATCAACCCCATCACTCCACAGCAACATTAAGTCGTCTACAAGTGGTGCCAAATAAACATCTATGTCATTACCTGGCTGTTTCGGACCCGGGATCAATAAACTCAACATCAAACTTTCCTTTGACATGCAAATTGAGGGAGGCAAGTTATATATAGTTAAGATTACTGGCCAACAACTGTATTTAGAGCTAAGATCTTTGAAAGGATTAAATCCATCAGTAGCAAGACCTAATCGAATATTTCGAGAATCGGCTGCAAAATGTGGCCACCTTCTGTTAATCACGTCCCAACTCAATGAATCAACCGGATGCCTAATCTTTCCATCTGAACTTTTATTACTTGAGTGCCATCTAAGTTGTGTTGACATCTCATATATTCCAAACATCCTCTTAAGTCTTGGTATTATAGGAAAATAACGCAAGACTTTTGTTGGGATATTTTTCTGAATTTTTTTAGTCCGTTGGTTAATTTTCCATCTCGAGCAACCACATTTTGGACATAATTCAGCATGCTCAAGCTCCTTTCTATATAGACAACAATCGTTAAGGCAAGCATGTATCTTTTCATAGCCAAGATCAAATATATTAACAAGTTTTTTCATCTGGTAAAATGAGTTTGGAAGTGTATTATTATCTGGCAGCATGTCTCGAACAAGATTTATAAGTTCATCGAAACCATTGTCTGATAAGCCATATGAAGCTTTATGCTTAAACATAGCAACCGAAGCTGACATCTTTGTGAATGCCTTGCAACCAGGATATAAAGGAGTTTCAGCATCATTAACTAAAGTTTCAATCTCTTTGTCTCTTCCATCATGATGGTTTTCAGGATCTACATCATGTTGTGCATAGAAATCCTTAAACATCCTACTCGACTCAGGCATTTCTACGTCGTCCAAATTTGGTTCACTTGGTTGCTCTCCATGAAATACCCAAACAGTATATGTAGGATCCATACCTTTAATAACCAGATGTTCATGGACTATATCATAATGATGATGCATTAGATTCCTACAATTAACGCAAGGGCATACTATCATTTCTGAATTGCAATTTTCACGAGCTCGTTCAACAAAATTCTGTGCTCCATCTCTATATTGTTGTAAAAATCTACAAATTAAACTTTATTATCAGTATACGTTATTTTTTTTTTTGGACAACTAGATTTATAATATTAGTTTCAAATGATAAATCAAATGATAACCTTGATAAGTGCAGCCACTCTTTGTCCATTATAGGCAGTGACGGATCTTAGAGTGATAAACACTTTGAATTCCTGCAATTTTAAATTTAGGAGATAAATCATTTATCGTTTGTCCAACATCTAAAGTACTTATCTGGAAAGATAGACCAACATGGTACACCTGGTGATTTTGAAATTATTTTGATCCAAAATCCATAATGTGTCATAGAATACCTAAAGCATCTAAATGTAATATCTGTAATCTTCTTAAATATTAGTTACTGAAGATTCATGCAACAAGAATTCAGTCTTGAGGAAACATTAACATGAGCAAGAAGGATGTTACAATCTTCTATGTAGCGTTAATTGTTGGAAGCTAATCGGTGAGATGAAAAATAAATGGTACAAGTAGTTCTAGTATCAGAATAATGTGGCTTGTGGACTAGGCATATTCTTAACTTCGAAGTTACCATTTATAATTCTTCATTTCTCATTCGTTTTCGGCCTCACATCATTTTGTCCGCTTTAGCATTTATCCTTATTTCTGTTTTTAATTACAAGTTTTCATTTTGAACAAAATCTGAGAAATTTCAAAATCTGTAATTAGTGCATTGCAGTCCAATAACAAAATCTGAGAAATTTCAAAATCTGTAATTAGTGCATTGCAGTCCGATCAGGGGCGGAGCCAGGATTTTTGCTCAGGTGGGGCACAACTTATCAATGTTGAACGTCGAGTTTTCGATGTCCCCGGAATCCCCCCGTCAATTTTTCTTTGAAAAAATCTCTTCATAAGATTTTAGTTTTCAACAATTCTCAAATTTCAACACTTTCAATTCAACAAACAAACACAGAGACACTTGACACTTCAACCATTTCAATTCAAGTATTCAACAGAACAGACAACAGCAGTACAGCTCGGCAGCACCCAAAATTCAACCATTTCAATCCAAGTATTCAACAGACAACAGCACCCAAATTTCAACCATTTCAATTCAACAAATCTCAAATTTCATAACCATCAAATTTCAGAAATCAAAACCATCACCAGTAATTAGTGCATTGCAGTCCAATATTCCAAATCCAGAGTATACTCACATACAGTCACAGAGAGTGTGAATGAAAAGTGATATCCTAATACCTATACAGTAAAAGCACCAAACTAATGGAAAATACAGTAGCAAACTGACAAGAACCAAACCAAACAAATAACGCCACCACCGAGCACTTCCCTTTTGCCCTTTCCTTCAATAATCATACTCCACGCTCTAAAATTCAAAGAAAAGTGGATGAACACTAACAATAATTAACCCCTGTTTGTTTTACATTAATTTAATAGGAAAATGATTTATTTGACCATTTTTTTCAAAAAAGTGGGGTCCACCATCACACATATTGGTCAAAGAATGCGGCTTCAACGTTCTAAATTTTTCTAAGTATTGGAAACAAACAAGGCCTTAGACTCGAATTCTCAAACCCTCAACCAGGACTTATTAACAAGTGGACGAATTCGATTGAATGCAAATAAAGTTGGCGGAGAATATTCAATGCCTAGACAAAATTAATTATGTGGTTTTTGCTTATAAGCCATTTATAACCCAATTGAAAGCCAATCTTATTGGTGTAATCCATCAACCTGTTTTAAGGTCTTGATAGAGCAATAGAACAGGACAAGTGGCTGTGGATTATTTCCTTTGCATTGCACTAAAAATAGGAGCAATTTACTGTGAAGGAGAGGGAAAAAGGGAGATGTGTGGCATCAATTTTCCTATGTGGATCCTTGATTTCGGCAAGGATCGCTCATCTTCTTCATCACCAAACTTGGAAGGTAATATCAGATTTGTTTGTGTAAAAACATGCTTATATTTGATTTTGTGAATGACTTAATTTCAACAAAACCTCCGTCTAATCCTGCTGAGTTACCCTTATCAGTTGCAGTGGAAAGAACAATGATCTTTTCTTTACTGAAGTTGTGAATTTACCCAATTTTCTTCATTTCTCTAGTAGGAGAGCTGAAAAAGTAGGTGTGAATGCCTCCAAGAGGTACCACCAATAGAGAATAGGGAATTTTGTATTAACTGGAAGGGTTGAGTTCAAATTCAACTGGGTGGGTGGTAGGTTGTAGGTGAGGGGACCTAATAAAAAGATCAGTAAATATATCAATAGAAGCTCAGGGGACCTTAGTCTTTAGATTACATACATACAATTTAGCTGGCTACGAGAATTGTCCGCAGCAACCACCCACCAATTTAACACAAGACTTTTTTTAGCAAAAGTGGGCTGGGTGGCCAAAGCTCAGTGCAGGCAGATGCCTGCACTGAGCATGAATTGGGTCCGCCCCTGCCATCACCATTCACCAATCACCCAGAACCTATAACATTCTGTAAGTAGGAAAATAGATAAATTTCCAATTCCATCCATAATTCCATTCATCAAGTAAATAAAAATGTCGAGCTCAGCTTACCTCTGGAGAAAGAAGCCAAAAAATACCAGGTCCGGAGGTGAGAGGTCGGCGTCGGGTGTTCACAGTTCACAAGTCAGTCACAACAGGGGCCGGAGATTAATCCACAAACTAGTAAAAAAAGAGTTTCAGTCAATGAACAATGTCGAGATTCGAGAAGAATAGTGAAGAAAGAAACTGAAAACTCTTACCTCTGCCGACTACGGATTAGCGGACTGCCATTGTTCAATCATCTTCATTACTTCATTTGTTGATTAATCAGCAGCATTAAGGCCGTAAGGAGGCGGAGGAGGTGCGGCCGGAGGTGGTCCGGTGGAGGACTCGAGAGAGTCGGAGGCGGAGGAGTGCGGTGATTAGGGATTTTGATTTAAGATTTGGGGATTTCGATTTGTGGA
>CAIGRQ010155145.1:0-10681 GCA_903798375.1 Fraxinus sp. D2006-0159
AACCAAGAAAATGTGGAGCTGAAGTAAAAAATGGAGGAGCTAACCTCCCAGGTAACTGGCCTTACTGAAGAGGTAGAAAATGTTCGTAGCGATGCTGAGCTTGCCAGTAAAAATGCTGAACATAATTTCTTAGCCAACTTTCACCTCACTGAACACTACCAGCGGTTTGACACATACTAGAGAAGGTATGCCTATAATGAGATGATTGAATGTCTGGAGGTGCATAAACAGGAGGTTCAGACTTTTTACTTGAGGGCTGAATTCTTAGAGGATGAAGAGGAAGGGAGGGAGCCTCAGATCCCTACGAAGGCGGAAGACGTGGCAGAGGCTGATGAAGAGGCAAACCCTGTCGAAGCTGGGGCCATAGTGCTTTTTAAACCTCTTCAATCCCTACCCCTTAGTTGGAATGTAAGGACTTCGGTCCAATTTATGTAAATCAACTCTTGTTTAATAGAATTCAATACTTTTTCTTTTTATCGACATCGTATTATTCTAATGTGGATGTTTGTTTTTTGAAATTCTTTTATTGCTGCTTATAAATAACTTCCGATTTTTAACAACTTACCTTGTTAACAACTTCTAACCCTTCACAACTTGCTGTCTTTCGAACAAACGGGTCATGTAGTCAGGTAGTGAAGCTTTCTTTTGAACATTGGGAGTCCTACTTAGAGATGATTAGTGTCAACAAGTTTCAATATTGCTAACTCCGCGGTCTTACCAAGATAGACATCGACCAATTTGATCGCGCAAACATTATCTCCATCTCATCAAACCTTCCTAGGTCTATTTCATTAGTATTTGGAGGTCGTGCACCTCTTAATTAGCCCACTTTTTCCGAAGTGGTAATGAGAAGTAGCGCTTCTCTTGAAACTAAGATCCTTGTAGATTTTCAAATTTCTTTAAATTGGAAGGTTTTCCTGTTCAGAGACCGCTTTGACCTTGAGGTTTCTGAGGCTACTTAACCGTTCGTTAAGGTTAGAAGTGATGATAAGCAACATCCAAATCCCCTAAGTCCAGGCATAGATATTTATGCTATGCATGGAGTTTGAGAAGTGAACTAGACTTTGCTGGGGTGGTTTAATTACACAAGTTTGGCCGATGCTATAAGCCATTGTGAAGTAGAGGCTGGTTCATATCTGAGCCCGCCGAGGTTATAAGCCTTTGCGAAGTATAGGCTAGTACATGCACATGTTTCCAATGTGGTACTGTATTGAACCAATTCCCAATATACGCACAGCCGTATTGAATTAAATGCAAAATGATGGCTAATTATTTGCTTACGTGACTTCTAGGATTCATCCACATGTTGATACTCTTTCGTGAGATATACACGCCGATCTGGGGCGTTGACAAGAGAACCGTTTGGATTCTATCACCCAGATTGTACGAAGATTTGGATGCCTCTGATCATCATGACTTCAATCTGATAGCTGGGACTTATCTTGTCCCTTGTATAAAATCTAGAATCTTGTCATTTTGACACTTTACTTGCTACGATTTCTTGCTGTTCTCTGAAAGTTTCCCGACAACGAATTTTCGAACATTCCCTTTTCATTTGATATTGGATTCAATGAATATTTCACAGAACTTGAATAAATGGCACCTAAGAGGGAGTATCCAAAACCTGATATGGCCACAATTCTTAATGTTACCTCACGAAGATCTTCTTCAGGGGCCAGGCAAAGGCCAGAATGCTTTGTCAGATATTCAACCATGAAGGACGCAGAGAGGGAGGTTTCCCAAGAAAATCAGGTCACAACTGAAGGGGATAGCTGAAGAGTCCTCAAAGAAAATGAAATTTGCCCATGTTGGCGGGTGTTCCGGTAGATTCGGAACAATTGTGTCCTACGGGGAGAAGGTAACTCCCAAGCAGCCTAAACTGTTGCAAGCTTCTATTAATGATGCAATTGAAGAGCAGCATCGGGAGGTCAGTGATGACGCTGAGGATACTACATCAACGGATGCATAGGCTTCCTAGAAGATAATGGAGAGGACCCCAGGAAAGTCTGGAAACTTCCTGGAAGGACGTGACATCAAAATTGCTTCAGTTGTGATAGAGATGCTGCCTGCAGAGGTCTGAGGTGCCACTGAGGCTTTCAATAAGTTTTGGACTGAAAGGTGGCAAGACTATGTGGCCACCTGCGATGCAGTGGACCTTACGCCACCCTGGTGAGCCAAAGTGCCATGACTTTCGGGGTAGCCTTGGAATGTCAAGAAGTTTGGCCGGTATTCAGCAGAGGAACAGATCCTCATATGAAAAACTGAATGTCACCGAGGTTGAACTAAATAGGGTTAGAGCAGAGCTGATGAGTTAAAAGCTCAGAAAGTTGAAGATTAGTGATGGCAAAAAACTCGTCCCGTCCCGTCTCGACGTTGTCCCGCACTGACAGGTTGGTGGGGCGGGGAGGGGGTGCCCTACCTTGAAGCACCTCGAACCCGCCCCGTGAAGAATAAAAAATTAAAAAAAATTAATTAACAGGAAATTTTTGTAAAAAAAAAAAAGAATAAAAAAAATTAAACGGGGCAAGCCCGTACCCCGTCTAAGGTGGGGCGGGGCGCGGGGTGAGGTGGGACGGGGGTGCCCTGTCCGAAACCCGCCTCGTTGCCATCTCTACTAAAGATGAGGCAAAGTTAGCCTCTGTCCTAACTGAAATTGAAGCCATGAAGTAGGAGGTCTATGAGTCACAATGTGATGTGGCCTCGCTGACCAAGAAAGTGGAGACTTCCAACAACCATTAGAGGCTCACTGTCAAGACTTCGGAGAAGGCGAACGCCCAGCTAAACGTTACTGACGCTGAATTGAGGAGGGTTAAAGCCAAAGCTAATGAGTTGAAGGCTTAGAAAGCTGAAGATGTGGCAAAGTTAGCCTCCACCCTTTCTTCAATCGAAGCCATGAAGTTGGAGATTCATGAATCACAATGTGAAGTTGCCTCAATGACCAAGAAGATGGAGGCCTCCAACAACCATCAGAGACTTACTATCGAGGCTCTTAAGGAGGCTAGCATTCAGCTGACTGCTAGTAGGAACGCTCAAGACTTCATGGAGAAACAAGTAGAATGGTATGACAATTAGTGTAGGTTGTATGAGACAGATGTTGCCGAGCGGGTGAAATCGCAGTAAGGACTTATATTACCAACTTCCATCATACTAAAAAATATCAGCGCCTCGGTTCATACTGGAGGAAGTATGCTTACAACGAGGTGGTTAGTAAGGTGGAGGAGCTGTTCCCTGACCTTGATGCCTCGGAGCTAAAGGTAGAGTTTATCGAAGAAAAGATGCCTCAGACTCCCAGAGAGGATGATTGTGTAGAAATGGTTCTGGCGGAGGATCCATCAGAGGAGGTGGCTTCTACCCCTACTACTAAAGATCAAGCACATTCCCTTCCCAAAGAATAGGCTAGATTTTACCTTGATTTTAACTTTTGTAAAGCTTTTGGGCCTCCCATTGTATTCTTTGTTTTGATAAATAAAAATTTCATACTTCTAATTTCTTGCTTTAAAGTAGTTGGATCCCAGTGAAGTGTCAACACAAATAGATTTGAATTGAACTCAACCAAAGTGGAGCTACTTGAACTTAGCTGAATGAAGTTGTCTGATTTTTAAATCAGGACAGGCTTTAACTGAATAATCTGAGCTGGCTAACCTGCTGAACGTGATTGAATAATTTTGAACCTAGGTTGAATCGATACGAGTAATTTCATTCTTAAGCTAAATCAAGAGGTGACTAGCTGAACTTTCTTGAGTTTTTAACTTCTTCCTTGACATTCATCCTCGTCGAAGGAAGGCATCTGAGGTCAGCCTCAGAATAGAGGCGAGATGATCCCTTCTGAGGATGTCGCCCTCTCTTCAAGGTGCCTACGCTTCCTTGCATGGTGGATGGTTCATCCATGTAAAGAATTCTTCCGTGACGTTCAAACTCATCGAAGGAAGGCATGTAAGGTCAACATTGAAATTCAAGCGAGGTGATCCCTTCTGGGGATGTCACCCTCTCTTCCGAGGTGCCTACGCTGCTTTGCATGGTGGATATTTCATCCATGCAAAGGCTTCTTCCATGACATTCAAACTCGTCGAAGGAAGGCATGTGAGGTCAGCCTCGGAGTTCAANCATGCAAAGGCTTCTTCCATGACATTCAAACTGGTCGAAGGAAGGCATGTGAGGTCAGCCTCGAAGTTCAAGCAAGGTGATCCCTTCTGGAGATGTCGCCCTCTCTTCCGAAGTGCCCACGCTTAGTAGAGTTTTTGTAAACTTATGTTGGGACCAAAGGTTTTATTTATTTGCAAAGGCTGGGAAAAACCTTCAGCTGTAATTCACATTCATTGGTAATACATTCACAGGTGTTCAACATTCCACGGATGGGGCTAGACCCTTCCATCCATGTCTTTAATCCAGTAAGTCCCAGGTCGAACCTCTTTCTCGATGCGATATGGTCCATCCCAATTGGGTCCCAACGTACCTGCCCCTGGTTCTTTGGAAGATAAGAAAACCCTCCGAAGCACCAAATCCTCTACCCGGAAGGATCGTTTCTTCACTCTGGCATTGAAGTACCTAGTCATTTTCCTTTGATACATAGTCATTTTAATTTGGGAATCATCCCTCCTTTCTTCAAGGAGGTTTAGCCCACACCTTCCTATTTCATCATTATTTATCTCATTGAAGTGTATTCTTCTGGGGGATGGGAGACCTACTTCGACGGGGCTCATAGCCTCTGCCCTATACGCCATGGAAAATGGAGTTTTCCCTGTTGCGATTCGACTTGTGGTTCTGATAGCCAATAGAACCTGGGGTAACTCATCCACCTAGGCCCATTTTGAAGCATCAAGCTTCCTTTTAGGGTATACTTGATTGTTTTGTTTACAGCTTCAACCTGTCCATTTGCCTGGGGGTGATGTGGGGAAGAGAAATACTTTTTGATGCCTAACTTTTCACACATCTCTCTGACTTTTTTGTTATCAAATTGTCTGCCATTGTCTGATATAATTGAATGAGGGATACCAAACCTGCAGATGAGGTTCTTCCAGAGAAAGTTGGAGGTATTTTCTTCAGTTATCTTTGCCAGTAGCTCGGCTTCCACCCATTTTGTGAAATAATCAATAGTAACGATGATGAAGTTTGCGATTCCTCTTCCCTTAGGCAGAGGTCCGATTAAATCAATCCCCCATTTTGCAAATGGTCAGGAACTGAAAACCACATTCAGCTCTTAAGAAGTCTGTCTTTGGACGGTGGCGAAGCCTTGGCATTTGTCACATTTTCCGGACGAATTGTTGCGCATCATTTTTCAAGGTAGGCCAGCAATATCCTTACCTAAATACTTTTTGTGCTCACGACCAACCTCCAGTATGATTGCCACAAACACCCTCATGAATTTTCCTGAGTACATAGTCTGCCTGCTCCCCTCCGATGCACCTCAGCAGAGGTAATGAAAATCCACGTTTATATAATATGTCATCTTAGAAAACGAAATGGACAGCTCTTCTCCTGAGTTTTTTGGCTTTTTCTCTCTGAGAAGGTAGAATATGGTCCTTCAAATAAGATATGATGTGTTTCATCCAGTGAGGAGTATCTTCTACCCACATTACCATCTCTCCGATCTCAATTGAGGGTTTGGGTAAGTGTTCTATTGGGACAACAGTGAGCAACTCAGAATCTTTGCTGCTTGCCACTTAGCCAGTGCATCAACGTGAGCATTGTAGGACCTCGGTATTTGCATTAACTGGAACCTCTCGAATGAATGGACAAAGCTCATCACTAATTTTTAATAGGCTGCCATAGTTTGTCCCTGGCTGAAAAGTTTCCATGAACCTAGCTAATTATTAGTTGGAAATCACTGCTAATTATGAGCCTCTTGATTTGCAACTCTTTGGCTAATCGAAAGCTGGCTAAAAGAGCTTCATACTCGACCGCATTATTAGTTGCTTTGAAGTCAACCCTAACAGCGCATGTTAGTTTGTACCCTTCTAGACTAACTAATACAACTCATGTTCGTGACCCTGTGTCTCCAGAAGACCCATCGACTGAAAGCCTCCATATTTGAGGTTCGGAGGGTTCCATTTCTTCTTCGACGTTTGGAATAGGGATGAATTCTGCCACAAAGTCAATTAGAGCTTGCCCTTTAACGGCTGTCCTTGGTTTATAGGTGATGTCAAATTCACTAAGTTCAACAGCCCATTTGAGCAATCTTCTAGAAGCATCAGGCTTTTGAAGCACTTGCTTGAGAGGATAATTCGTCAGGACATGGATGCTATGAGCTTGAAAGTATGACCTTAGCTTTCTTGAGGCTATTACTAGAGTGAGAGCAAGTTTCTCCATGTCAGGATATCGTATTTCTGCTGCAACTAATGTCTTACGACATAGTACATTGGCAGATGATGATTGTCTTCCTCCCTTACTAAAACTGAACTTAGAGCCCCTAAGGTTATTGCTAAGTACAAATGCAATACCTCTTGGTTCTTTCATTTGGAAAGGAGAGGCGCTTGTCCCAGGTGCTTTTTCAGCCCCTGCAGAGCCAAATCACATTCCTCCATCCATTGGGACTTGTTCCCTCTTTTGAAGATTTTGAAGAAGGGTAGACATTTATCCATTGCCTTGGAAATGAAGCGGTTCAGGACTGTAACTCGCCCGGTAAGGCTCTAAACCTCTTTTGGCTTCTGGTGCGACCTCATTTCAATTAAAGCTCTAACCTTTTCAGGATTCGTTTCGATGCCTCTTTGGTTGACAATGTATCCGAGGAACTTGCCAGATGATTCCCTGAAAGCGCATTTTAAGGGGTTGAGTTTCATTCGATATCTTCGCAGGATGTGGAATGTTTCGCCAAGGTGAGCAATGTGGTCCACTGCTTCCAAACTCTTCACCAGCAAGTCATCCACGTAAACCCCCATTGTCTTACCGATGAGGTCGGCAAACATTTTATTAACCAACCTCTGGTATGTTGCTTCGACATTTTTCAATTCGAAGGGCATTGCTTTGTAGCAATAGAGTCATTTATCTGTGATGAAGGATGTGTGTTCTTCATCGGGTGGAAACATGGGGATTTGATTGAACCCGGAGTAGGCATCCATGAAGCTGAGGAGTTCATGTCCAGCAGTTGAGTTCACCAGCTGGTCTATTCTTGGAAGTATGTCCGGCGGTTGCATCTACCAATTGGTCTATTCTGGGAAGTGGGAAGCTGTCCTTTGGGCAGGCTTGGTTTAGATTTGAGAAATCAATACATTCCCTCCACTTTCCGTTGTGCTTCTTAACCAACACTGGATTAGATAACCATTTTGGATACACAGATTCCCTGATGAAACCATTATCAATCAGCTTCTTTCCCTTGTCTTTAAGAGCCTCATTTCTTTTCAGGTTAAGGGCCCTTCTTTTCTGCCTGTGAGCCTTAGCTTTTTCATCAATGTTTAAGTGATGACAGCTGACCTTGGGATCGATGCCTACCATGTCGCCGTGTTTCCAAGCGAACACGTCCAGGTTGTTAAGTAAGAAGCTTTTCAGCTTTTTATTCATTTATGGGAGTACATGACTTCCCACATGTAGGCACTTTGTCGGATCCATAGGGTCAGCTGGGAAAGTCTCCAACTTATCCATTGGGGCTGTCAAAGGTTCACAATCAATAATGCGAGGGTCTAGTTCTTCCAAACGAACTGCTCCTTCAGCACTTATCCTTTGCTCAAGGGCTTGTATTGTGCCAGAGATGCTTCCTCTTTCAGGGACTTTGGTCATAAAGACGTCTTTCCCTTGTTCAGAGATAACCCCTTGTTTAGGGAGGTCGTCCATTTCGACGTCAGTAAATATGATGTGTGTTCTTGGTTCAACTTTCCTTAAAGAATTGGAATAGCATTCTCGAGCTCCTTTTTTATCGTCTCAAATAATAACAATGCCTTTTTCAGTTGGAAATTTCATGCATAACTGATAAATTGAGGTAATCGTCCATAGCTCCTTTAAGACAGGTCTTCCAAGTACTTTGTGATAGGCAGAGCGATTATCAACTACAAGGAACTCAAAGAAATGGCGAGTAACCAGAGGTTCCGTCCCTATCTCTATAGCTAGAGTGATTTTGCCTCTTGGGATGATGTTATTTCCCATGAAGCCATACAAGTGGGAACTCATTGGGGTTAGCTCATGGTCTACCTTCATTTTGTCGAAGGTTGTGTCAAATATGATGTTGACTGAACTTCCATTATCCACTAACATTATTTTCAGGCCATTGAGGGCCACAATGACCTTTATTACTAAGGCGTCACAGTGTGGTTAATGGACTCCCACCGTATCCTCCTGTGTAAAGGTGATTGAAGGGACTGATTTTCCATTCGGAGATTGATTCACTATGTAATTGGTCATGACTGGGTCACCTGCTTCTCTAGTATAGTTCTTTTGGGAATTTCTAGAATCTCTCCCCACATGGGGTTCGTCGATAATTGTTTCAATCTCTCGGACATGTTCATGTTCGTTATTCAGTGGGGGACCTCGTCGTTGTCTCTGAACTTCTTTAGGTCTTTCAGTGTCATTTTTCCTTCCTCATGGGGGGTCATCCCTGCTGGGTCGACGTTGTTCATTGTTCAGAGGTTGCTGATTCGGCCTACTTGGCATGTTTCTTGAGGGGCGTTTTGTGGTGTCACGTTAATTTTCTGTTAGGTGTCCATAGGACTGGTGATAGGTGCATTACTGTGATGCTTTATCCCTATTCTAGGTTCAACACCTCGTCCCCTACGGCCCTACCTCGGCCCCTTGGCAGGCACTTCTGGTTGGCTGGACCCTGATGCGTTATAGCACCAGGATTGACATCCTCATAGGCTAGAGTCAGTACTACATTGAGTGTTGCCGCAACAAGTTCTTGTCCATGGTTCATTGGAGCTTGATTGTCCATCAAATGGGAAGGCCTCTTCATCTTTACATTTGTGGAGGTGGCAGACCTTGGCTAACCCTGTTCCTGTGATCATTTAATTCTTCATTAAGGATCTCACGCCTTATCATTTCCAGCAAGACGTCTTCGGTGGCAGGATCCTTATTTTGTACATCTCTCAAAAAAATGGAGTTCATGTCTAGTCCTCCTCTCAAGGCAGTCAATGTTTCTCTATCAGTAACTTGTACGCGGTATGTCATTTCATTAGTAAATCAAGAAATGAGATTTTTCAGAGATTCACCTTGCTGTTGTCTCATATCTTGCAACCTTTGGATGAGTCTTTCTCCTTCCTTGTTGGTGCAAAGTGCTTTAAGAAAGTTTTCTTGAATTCGGGCCAACTTAGGATGCTTCCCTCTAGCAGCCTAGCATGCCAAATTTTTGCTCCTCCATTTAAGGTCAAGTAGAATGCTCTGCACTTCATTGCTGGGGTGGTCCCTTTCAAATTCATATGTGTTTTATAGTTGATCATATGTTTTACGGGGTCTCCTCTCCCGTCGTATTTTGGAATTTTTGGGAGTGTGAAGTGATTTAGTATGGGAGAATTCCTTATAGCCTCGGAGGAAGGAGAGTGTTCATCATCATCATCATCTAGGCTGCAAGACCTCTAAGGCTCATCTGAATCCTCATTATCCCATTGGTGAAGTTTGGGAGGTAGTTGGGAGGCTTCTGGTTCATTTTTAGCCTGTACTCGCCTTTCACGCCTATTTCTAGGGGGTCGGGCTAGAGGCTCTTCTTGGTACATAGGCTGGTCCTCATCTGGACGAGGCTCATGTTGCCCATTTCTAGGTGTTGGATGAGGAGAATAAACTGGCCTATTTCTAGGCACCCCTGGGCCTATTCTGTCGAAACACTTGCAGACCTTTGGGGCCTATCTTTTTGTTGGTAATTCGAAGGAAAGTCAAATGGGGCTTCCTATGGCCTTTCCGAAGCGTAGTTAGCCGATGGATCTATCTCGACCTCCCCTTCTCGAGGTTCATCCATTTCATTATAATAGTGTCCAGCGATTTGACTCTGGACTTCATCTTCCTCTTGATAATATACTTGAGTTTCAGGAAAGACATCTTCAGGGGCTGTGTGTTGAGGACCTTGATAGTCCCCTTGCCCTTGCATGTTCATCACCGTTTGCTCCATAGCTAGGTTATGCTAGGTAATAACTCTTATGTTGGCAGCCATAGTTGCCATCTCCCTAGTAAGCCGGCTGCGACCTGCCTCCACCTCTGGAACCTTCCCTTCTTTGCATGGGAGGTCTTGGGTGAGGTGCTGGGGTGGCATGTGAAAGTTCCCCTTCTTCAGGTTTTTCCTAGTTCTTCTAGGGGAATTTTCCTCAACGGAACTCATTTCTCAACTATTTAGTGAGTCTGTCCTCTTTCTCAAAGAGTGTCAAGTTCTCAGTCGTTCCCTTTTCAAGGACAAGAACCTTCTTTCACCAAACTTTATAAATTTAGTCTGGCTTCTTTCACACGTGTATTCTTGGTTAAATGTATGAATTTTCCACAGACGGTGTCAATCTGTTGACCCCAATAAATGAACTTAACAGATATCGGACCCACTCTTGCCACGTCAAGTACGGATCCGGCGTGTTTCTACCGGAATAGAATCGATAGTTTGACTGAATGGACGCGGGAGGCATTTTTCGACAAGAGACAAAGATGTTCGGACCTCGATCGTATGATTACAACGGTATTCGCGCTATCAACTAACGCCCGATCGATTTCCCATATTAGATCTCTCTTTTGTAATGGAATATGTGGAAGGATAGATATCATGTAGAATGATAACACGTTTGTATTG